>BPUM01000868.1:600000-849375 GCA_020521455.1 Prunus kanzakura | reverse complement strand
TTCATTCTTCCCCCCATTCCCTCTTTCATTCTCTTCAAAAATCTGATTTTGGGATGAGTTGTAAACCTATGGTAGATGAGTCATCTAGTCTAGACTAAGAAAATTAATTGTGTAAACTAAGATAAGATTTGGGATGAAAGAAATGAGATTTGGGTGAGGAAGGAGAAAATAGGAGGAAGAGAAGAAAAGAGTTTCTAAGGTGAGTCAATTTTGAAAATTTTGGTTTTAACCTTGTGGTTGTGTGATTTTAATGTCCTAAAGAATAGTTTCAGTCATATGAGTGTTAGGAAGATTGAATTGAAAGAGGTTAAACTTCTATTTTCGGGTTGGGTGGATAAAGTAATTTTTCAAGTGTGGGTGTTGTTGATTTTGGTTTCATTTTGAGTTTTTGATGAGTTCTAATGATAGGTATGAAGTTTAGAAGAGTTTTAGAAGCCTTAGGAACCACTTGGGGTGTTAGAATGGTTGAAAACAACTTTGAACAAAATCTAGAAATTTGCATTTCCTGGAAATTTGCAGTCCGCGAGCCTCACTTTGGCTCTATTTTTCTCCCAATCCTTTGAGTATTTGAGGAAGCCATCTGTTGAGTTTTAAACTAGACTTGGCAAGGAACAAAACACAATTGGTATCGTCGAATTTGGTTGAGTTTTGATACATCAAACACATATGCAAAGTTTGGAAAAAAAATATGTTTTCCTGCAGAAAAACCAACAACGAGTCCAACTTTGGAGCTAGTTTTCTCCTTCGTTTTAGCTCCATTTTGAGTGTGTTTGTTGGGTTAGAAACTAGAGAGAATAAGCTTCAAACCTAATATAATTTTGCCCATTTTCATTGACGTTTGGTTGGTCAAAATGGCTCACAAAATCTGGGATTTAATTTGAAAACAGGGGAAGTTGCAGGATTTTTTTGGGAAAACGATGAACAGTAACCGGAAACGAGCTACTACAACTCTGATTCTGTGATGTTAAGTAAATTTGTAGTATTTCTGGCTCTATTTCTCATCATATCATGGTTGTAGGATTTTATTCTTGTGACTATGGTATGAATCAGGGATGGCAACGGGTTGGGTAGGGGCCGGGTATAACAATACCATCCCCACCCCCATCCCCAAACCCATCCCCGTTTAATAGGTTTCGGGGAATCCCCATCCCCATCCCCATCCCCGTCGGGGGACTATCCCCCATACCCGCCCCGAATCCCCGATTTTTTTTACATAAAAAAATATTTATCATACATTTTAACATTAAGTTTCATATTAAATTTTCATTCAACATATCCAAATTAACTATAAAGTTCAACTCAACTATTCAAAATCACATCAATATGAAATTCCATTAAAGATTAGGAAGAATTAGGAGAGGGATGTTAACTTAGGGTTAAACGTAAATATTATAATTATATATTTATTTATTTAAATATAAACATATATATTTTCAGGTCGGGTTCGTGGATGGGAACGCCAATACCATCCCCTCCCCATACCCATCGGGGATTTTTCAAATTCGAGGATCCCCGTACCCAATACCCATTTGGCCCTGAAATCTCCTCCCGTTAGGGTCGGGGACCCGCCCCCGCCGGGATTTTTGTCATCCCTAGGTATGATTCACACCATGATTCGGGAATATTCCTTATTTTCGAATCGGGTCGTGACATTCACCCTTCGAAAAGTACTAGAATGACCTTAAACAAGTCTTGATTGTTATTTGAGTTATTTTGACTATGTTGGAATTATGAGATTATATTATTGATTTTTGAAGTTCATGAAATATTTGAAGTTATGGAATATATGATTATGAGATGCTTGATTGATTGGTTGTGAAAGTTAGTCTTGGGACTCGGCTAGGATTATTAGGAAGTAAGTGGACATTGTTTTAATTGAGCGTTACTTTTCCAATATGGAATTGCATGGATAAATGAGATTTGATTTAGAACTTGGCTTATTTGGTTTATTGATGTTTTATATATGTTATGATTGTGATTTTATTAGAATGTGATATGGTTTTTCTAGGGATTATTATTGTTATTATGGTTATCATTAAAATATATGGATTGGGTGATATGGGTTTGATTATGAAAGTGTTTTATAGATTGTCTTGCATATTTATATACTTTGGATTATTTTGATTATTGAGACTATGAATATTTTGGGTCCTTATGGAATTTATGCTTGTGATAATTTATTTTCTATACTATGAATAAATATTTGGGTACATTGGAATATTGAGAATTTGGGAAAATGGAATTAAGGGAGGGTATATTATTTTTATATTATATATATGGGTTGTGAATCTCACCATCATAGGTACCTTTCCTGGTTACTATCCACACGTGGTGTTAGATTTTCTGACGTGTGGGCTCCCTTCGATACTAGTTACCTTACCCACATGTGGCGTTGGACTTTTCGACTTGTGGACTCACTTGTTAGTACTTTATCACACGTGGAGTTCGATTTTCCGGTGTTTGGTAAAGCAGTCTATGCGTGTAAGACATGGTTTGGTTTAGCCACACGTGGCGTTAGATTTTCTGGCGTGTGAGCTCACTTAGTTACTATCACTTTATTATATGTGGCGTTGGCTTTTTCGGCGTGTGGTAAAGCAGTCTGTGCGCGTAGGACATGATTTGGTTTAGTCACACATGGCGTTGGATTTTCTGACTTGTGGGCTCACTTAGTTATTATCACTTTACTGCATGTGGCGTTGGATTTTCCGGCATATGGTAAAAATCCAGGCACCTTTGGTCGGGTGTGCCGTAAGCCTTGACCTGCAGTCTGCAAACTTAGGACTTAGATTAGCCACATGTGGTGTCGGATTTTCCAGCGTATGTGTTGTAGAGCGGCAGTTTCCCCCCGGTTGTACAGTTCGTTCCCTAGCCACATGAACAATTGAGAATTCTTCCATGTGGTTTAGTCAAACAATCCCCATGTTGGATTGTTTTCCCCTGATACATGATGATGGTGTGGATTGTAATTTAGATATATACGTAATAGATAATGGGTGAGTGGATATTTGTTTTTTTTTCAAATATGGAATTGCTTGCATAAATGTGATTGGTTTGAAAATTGGTTTTTTTTTTTGGGGGGGTTAATATGTTATGGGATTTTATTATCAGGCTAGTTTCAGCTTTCACAATGTAATATGTGATTTTCAAGGGATTATTATTTTAATGTTATTATTATTGTTATTATTATTAGAATTAAAGTATATGAATTTGGGTCTTGGACTTTGGTGATTTTGAGATATGGGTGATATTGGGTTTGTTTATGAAATTTGAACAGGGGATGTGTGGATTTTGGCATTTGATTATTGAGATGTCAAATATTATTATAAATGTCTAACGTGTTCATCTAAGTCTATTATATTTATTAAGTAAATGAATAATGTTTAATGGTTAATTGGAAATTTGGTTGGGGGTTGAGTTTTTATTATATTAATTATATGACCTTGTGTTTTGGGATTTGGGGTAGTGGTTTTGAGTTCTAGCTGCACGGGCGTTGAGGTTTCCATCGTGCGTGTATGGGGATTAAGTTTCAACCGCACGGACATCGAGGATTCCGTCGTGCATGTCTGAGAAATGTGTATATGTAAAGATAAAAGTTTAATGGGAACGACGATGGGATTTTCTTGAGGATGTGCATGGTGAGTGCTCTGCACAGGCATGGTCATAGTTTTGATGTTTGGACAGTGTTGTTGTGCAACATACGCCTTGGATATGGTTGGTTGCGGGAAAGAAATGATTTTGGAAAAGTAACTTAAGTTTCAGAGTAATTGGTTAGTTTTAAAAGAGTATGCTTAGTATTTGTGAGTTTCTACAAGGAAATGGTTTTGAGTTGAGTCATGGAAGAAAGGAGTTGTCAAAATATTTAGTTATATGCCTTGTGGGAATTGAAGTTGAGAATGAATCTAAATTAAATTGTGGGTTTTACTTGGACAAAATTTGTATGCTTCTAAATTGTGATTCTTTTGTCCTAAGAACTACTTGTAGCTTGATCCCTCACCTAGGGATACATAGGTAGCCTGGAGTTACACCTAGGTGCAGCCACGAATTAAACTATTACTTTTGTTGAGTTTGGTTTTGAATATGTCGGTGGTCTTGAAGCCTAGTCGATGTGAGATTAAATACTTGTTTATATTTCAATTTTACTAAATGATTGTGGTTAAAATGTGTTTGTCGTTATGACGAGTTTGAAACCCGTTTGGATTGATGATTGATTCTGGCCTAAGTCGTTAGAATTGCTTGTGATTGTACATAAATGGTTTTAATTGCATGCTTTGACATCGTTTTATAAATGGTGGGGCAAGTATGTGGAAACTTTGTTTTAATTCTCTCACGATTTTCTGTTTTGCGCCCCTAGGCAGTAGCTTGATCTGAGCCAAGAATTGTACTTTCGCGCCTTGAACTTCTGTAGGGCATTTCTATTTGTTTAATTTCCGTTGAATTTCATTACAGTTGTAAACTGAAGTCTTCCTTATAATTGCTCTGTTATTGCCCATGTAAGGTTGGATTTAAGGCTGGAGGCCTATTATGTAAATTGTGTGTTTTTACAGTGTATGTGCTGCCAGTTAGACTTTTGTTACTGTGTTTCGATAGGTTGAAATTTTGGGAAAAGTCCGTTTTTCAGGAGAGACTCTGCCGAAATTTCGGTAGAAAGTCTCGAGCCTCTTTTTCTTTGTTTTCAAAAGAGGATGTTGTTAGTAAGTGGGCCCGACATTGGTTTGATGTCGGAAAAATCATGGGATTCATCATGGATTCTGAGGAATTCGGGGTGGGTCTTGTTATAAATTAGTATGTTAGTGATGACTCAAGTTTTTTATTTAAGTAACACGTATATATTTTTCTTGTTTAGTATATTGCTAAATATAGCACTTTTTAATAAATGTAGACTAAATAATAATATTGTTTTTTTTTGTCTAAAATAATAATATTGTAGGAAAAATAAAAACTATACTCCAAATAACATTTCCTGAGACGGAATGTGATTGCTAAAATAAATAAAACCTGTTATATAATTGCAAAAGTCGTAATTCACTTTTAAAAGAAAGAAAGAAAATATACAGCTATCGGGTCACTGGCCCGGTTCACACTCACCGACCACGAACTCGATTGATTACTTGACCCATGAGTTTGACTTTTTCTTAAATTGCGAGTCCACGTACTCGAAATGCCGGAGGAGAGAAGACCCCAACAACAAACAAAGACAGAGAGAAAGCCACTGAGACTTGAATTCATACAAAACAAAACAAAAATTGTTTGGAAACAAAATTGGAATTGAATTTCCAGGAAGTCGCATAACAAAAAGGGCGATTCTACGAGAACCCAAAAGAGATTTTCTGATTTTCTCTCTCTCTCTCTCTCTCTCAATCACAGTAGCGAAAACTTGGAAAGAAAAGAAAGACGGAAAAGGAAAAGAGAAAGATACATCGAACTTTCTACGCATCCTTGTCCCCCTCACCGTTCTTATCCTTTTCTGCTTCTTCTCTCTGTCTATAAATTGATTGATTGCCATAATATAATCTGTTCAACCCATTTTGTGCTTTGCATCAAAAGACCTGTTCTTGATTCTCTCGCTCCGGGTCTGACTCTAAAGGTACGTTGTTTTTGCCTTTTTGACGTATGTTCTTGTGTTGAATCTTGTTCTTCTTGATGGATGACTTCTGGGTTTTGGATTTTTTCATCGTTTGATTCGTGGGTATTTGTTTGCCGGTTGCATCTTTGCTTACATATAACGTACATGTAGTTGGAGATTATATCATTATTGTTTGATCGATTTAGAAGGACCCCAATTGATTAGATTAATGAAATAATAAGGGGTTAATTTTATTTTCTGGTGGCACTCGGGGCCTATTATTGACTTTTAGATTGTGACTATGAGATTTTGTTTGCGTAGAAGAACTCTGTTTTGATGGGTTGTTTAGGTGTCTTCCAAAAATTTGTGTTTGATTTGGATCAAATTGGACTTGGTAGCAACTTTGAAAACCTTTTTGAAACCATAGGGGGATGATCACTTAATAGGTTTATGTTTCCCCATATATAAAGGAAAACATTACGCTTATTAGAACTTTTTTACAGGATTGTTTTACTTCATGATGTGGATGCTTACATGACTCGTCAAACGTTTTGTTCACACCCATCTGTGTATGTGTACGCCGCTGCGTGGGGCTTTGATGTCATGGCATATGGCTGCTGTGCCACTGAGTATAACATTTAGGAAAAAAAGTTTAGTAATGAACTGCTTATGTACTATATATTTGTTTTGTGTTACTTGAGTTTTTTCCTATTTCCAAACAAAAGGAAAAGAGTTCTCCTTTGGAGAATTATCCTTTTTTTTCTTCCAAGTTGCCAACTAAATGACCTTGCAGATCTTGTATATTATTTTGTTTATTGGAGATGCTGCAGATCTTGTAGTTGTTTGGTATACATGTCATGCCTGCATTTTGGTTTATTTGATCAATGCTTTTGGTTTTTAAAGATTTTAAGTTCTTTAAAGTAGAGCATGTAGATTTCCTTTGTTAACAACCAGTGTTCTTCTTCTTTCTGGATGTATAGGATTTTGACCTTTTCACAGTAGCATGGCCTCACACTCATTAGGGCAATTTACAGAAGGGAAAGTGAGGAATTCTCAAAGGGGGAAGATGCCACTAACTGTGGACCTCAACTATCCAGCTCCTTGTGAGGACATGGTTCTAAATGCCAGATTTACTTGGGACAATAGTCAACAAGGTCAAGATGAAGCACATAGTCGGTCAGAACCACAAGCTTCACTTGATTGTGAGGTCATTGATGATGAAGTTGTCATAATTTCCCCAAGGATATATGCCCAAGTAAGTGATTTTAGATTTTCTTTTATGATTCATTTTTTAATCTTTCATTGTTTTCGTATAAGCATACTTATTGATTCTTCTTCCTGCTGTCAGGCCAAGAATAACTCCAGTAGAAACCTGGAGGTGCGGGATGTGCCTGCTACCAATACAGAACAGCATAATGGCCTTTCAGGTTTTGTTGCATAGTTCTTTTTCGTTTATTCTTAAACCGTGCTTTTGTTTGATTTGATTTGTTTACACATTTTATAAGATCCCTTCTTCTGTAAGTGATTGCCATATTGTTCATAAACAAAAATGGTTGTGCTTGAAACCTTTTTTAAAATTTTATTGTCTCAAAATACCGTGATGCCTGCTATTTCTTGGCAGCCTAATTTCATTCGAATTATTTCTTTTAGTTCCTCTAAACTACAGTATACCTTTGTTTTTTTTCAAGCGGAGGACCCTAGGATCCCTTTGAATTCAGTTCAGGAGAAATTATAGTTATCTAAACTTATTGTGGCTCAAGTTGAAAAGTTTTAGGTAGATATTTCTTCAGTTATGTCTGGCAGTTTTTATATGCGTAGCAAGCTCTTTAAGATCTATTATTCTGCCAGTATTCTTTGTGTAAGCCATTTTCAGTCGAGAATTGCTATCCACAGCAACTGTGAGGACCGTCACCAATTTACTCCTATTAGAATAATACACGTGTATCTCACTTGTCAAAGAAATAAATGAGTTTTTGTTATGAACTGAATTCTCATTTTACCTTTCTTCTCCTAAACCCAACGATAGCCATAGAAAACCCAACTGCCACTTCATTTTTCTTTCTATCAAAAACAAAATCTCCTTTTTGATTCTGGGAGACTTGGTTCCCCCTGCAGTATTTGGTTTTTGTAAGTTATCTTGCTTCGCTTGTACTTATGGGCTGCTGCACCATGTTTCAATGAAGTTTCACCATTTTGACTGAAAAAAAAACCCCTCAAAAATCTCTTGCGTCAACTTCAAAGCACAGAAACAACACCTCAGAAATCTCTATTTCTTCATGCCCATAACCCATAAATCTGATCTCTTTTTCTACATCTCTAGAAATAATTGATTAATGAGTAAACAGGGAACAAAACTTATTTTAATTTTTTGGAAAGAGAGATGCATGTGTAATCCTTTGAAGGTGGAAGTGAGGGAGACTCTGTGTGCAGTCGCTTTTGAGCGACTGTGAATAGCAGTGCTCTTTTCAGTCATCTACACCTTATTTAGCATTTTGATGCTTTAGGTTCTAATTTTTGAAGAGCCTTTAGTCTGACATCATTCATTCATTTCCCTCTAGGAAAGGATAAATAACTTGGCATTCCCTTTCATTCTTTTTTCCTAGAAAGAACTTCATGATTACTTTATGGTTAATGGTTTTGCGAAGGAATGGGGTAAACACAGATAGAATTTTGTATGAATACCACATAGAAAGTATTCAAACTTGGTTCTGCAGTTTTTGGGACTACCGTTTCACTCTTTTACACGTGTTCTATTTACTTTTAGTGAATAATGCAATTTAAGTAACTATTTCAAAGTGAACTTAGTTATAAATGCTTCAAGTTCTTATTGAAGCTAGCAGTTGAGGTTGCCAAGTCAATTTATTGTGGTCACTTCTCTGGTACAAGAAGCTTCTTACATCTTTTGTTTATCTTCAGATGTGGCTGCTCAAACACATCTAATTCCTCTTCATTGCCACAAGCGTAGAAGAACTTTACGAAATCAAGCAGTTTTAAATTGGGAGCTTCACTTCAGCTCTGAAGACAGTGATGAAAACAAGGTGATTTAACAATTTCTTGTCATGATATTTCCTTAAGCGTAATTTATGTCTGTAATTTGTCTTCACTCGCGGTGCTGTCTTCCCATATATTTTTTGTTTATATTTGTAGTCAAAGGTTTTTTCTTCTAGATATTGATGACGTAACAGATGTTTGGTCTAGAGCCCTTTCTTTTTTGTCTGGGTCAGAAGCTTGGTGCACTTAAATTATGGAACTGCAACACTGAATGCAATCCTTATCTTTAATTCAGCTTTCAAGTAAATAGTCTCTAGCAAGTGTTGGAAGGCCTCATGATTGACTCTTTTTCCAAGTTCAGATTTCCCTACGACTGTCAGCAAATAATAAACTCATACATGGGCAACCAAAAAGAACTTATCAGAGAACATTTTATTAAGTTGAAAATCAGAAAGGAGACTAGGAAATAACACATAACATTCTGAAGGTTAATAGTATCTATGTTCAATGTTCATTTCTCAAAATTTTATTAGGTTGGAATTCTACCTACATTTTCACTGTATGGATGGTCAAGAATATGACCTTACATAAAAGAGTTAAGTTCTGTAGACATATGGTTTGTGTGAACACCTAGTCCACACATAGCTTGGAGAGGCCTTCAATAATTTTAGTTACAAACTCTGGCTTTGATAAGCTTCTCATTCTTAATCAATTGTTAATTGATTATCAAAGTTTTAAGGCTAAACCTGTGGAGTTTTCTAATGCAGACAAAGGAAGTGCCTATTCCAGAACTTCCTCAGAGCACGCCACCTCCAGAGACACCCGCCTTCAGTTGCCCAATATGCTTGGGCCCGTTGAGTGAAGAGACATCAACGAAGTGTGGTCACATCTTCTGCAAGATGTGTATTGAAGCCTCAATAAAAGTTCAGCACAAATGCCCAACTTGTCGTAAAAGGCTTAGAATGAAAGACACTATAAGGGTCTACCTTCCTACCAAGTGATTGCAGAGTATATTTCTCTCTTTAATTGGGGTGATTGTGTTTATGACCTTTTATTTCGAGTTACTAATGCCAGGGACAACATATTTTTTGTACCACATTTTAAAACCACATGATGTGGCAAGCGATGTATAAAATATCCAATGAGATAAAATAATTTATTCACGTGGCATGTACACATCACTTGCTACATCATCTGGTATCAAATGTGGTACAAAACTGTGGCCTCCCTAGCAATATTGTTTCGAGTAGATGATTTTGTTGTAAAATACTTGGTGAACACTATTTTTCTAACTTAGGTTAGGGTTCTTTATAAGCATTTGAGTAAGTTAAGAAATCTATATGTAAATGTCTTTCATTGCATCAAATGAGGCAAGCCCTCCCATGTTGGAAGATACCCGATCATTGCTACTAATTACTCATTGAGTATGCTAATTGATACCACTTTATGATGCAGGCAGTTAGGTACCACCATGGGAAAAGGAAAATTTTGGTGAAGATTGCACAAGATCTATTGATTACCCTAGACCTTATTATGTTTGTAATAAGGGTCTTCATGCTGTATCGGGGCTGCTAGTTATTGAACTAATAGGTTAGCTAGCTCAGGCATTTGTAAAGTTCAGAATATCTCAGTTTCCCAAACATTCTAACAGTGGGCTTTGTCAAAATGGTTCCTTTATAACCCTCATTATGGCATTTTGGTGTTTCTATATTGTGCTAGTAAAATTCTTTGTTTCCTTGGAGGTTGAGGAATATTAGATCCTAATTGGACAATGTATTTTTTTAAAGAATTTATAATATCTGTTTTGGGTTAGTAGACAGCAGGCAGCAGTGTTTACTGAACCACAATAGTAAGCAATGCTTCCAACAACCTCTGTTACTGCCTCTTGTAACCTTGTAACCTTGTTGCATTTCTGATAGAAAAATATACTTTGTATTTGTGTTGAACTATTAAAAGTTTCAGACTAGCAGTTAACTGTGATTATTCAGACTTCAGAGTGTACTGATTCATTCTGCAAGTGCTGATCATTGTAGCTGAATTTATTTATTTATTTTTTGTCATTATGAGATAAGAGGGAATTGTGGTGCAAAGTGATGACCTTGAGTTTTGGGAACTTTGATTTTGACCGTTCCACATTCCATATACCAGTAGAATTCAAGGATTTACCACCAAAAAAAATAGTCACAAAATTACCAATGGGGTGTTAGTAGTAGTACTAGATTCAGGTTCCCATAGTGCCTACGTGTGTGTGAGTTTTCCTCCTCTCCTTTCTAACAAGGCAAAATGAAAAACCAAAAAGATCACAAAATTAAGGCTATTCTCTTGTATATATTTAAAACTCCAGAATGAAAAAAAAAAGTTAAAAAGTTCTCTATATTGACCTATGTAAGACTAGTTTGTTATTAACACTCCAAAAAAGTAATCACATACTCCTCACTTATGAAAACATGAAGGTAGAAACTGAATTTTTAGGGCAAAATGACTTTTTTTTTAGTACAACTATAGTCTAAACTATAGGGGAGTGAGTTTCTCACACACACACCCAAGACGCCATAGGGGTTCAAATCTGAGACTTTTTGTCCACAAGCAGAGGCGGATCCAGGAATTTTGAAGGGAATGGGCAATATTTAAAAAATTAAAAACTCAACCAAAAAAAAAAAAACCAAAAACAATGCTAATGTCATTCATAGTAAATTCAACTTTTAAAAAGTTTCAAAAATCAAATGATTATACATAAACAAAATATACAATTAAATATTCATATGCAAAGTCAGATTGCTTGGGTTTGGAGAGTCCCCTATTTGTCTAACTTTTAATTTGAGTGAAGAAACCCAGCGTGTGTGGCTTAATTTCTTATGTGTCATTGCCCAAATTATTCATAAGTAAAATTAAGATAAACAAAAGATGTTATTTTCAAGATAAAGAGTGTTTGTAAAATTAAAATAAATAAAAATTCGAAGAGCCTTTTTTTAGAGTGCTGATAAACGAACCCTAAAATTAACTAAGTACACCCTAATATTTTAATCAAAATGTAAACTTAAGTAAGTACACCCTATTTAACTAACAAAATAAAAAAAGTAAAAAAACCATTCAATTTTTAGTTTTTCTTGGATTTTAGACTTTCTTACAACTTTTCAGCAACCAAATGGATTATAAACTTACAAAACAATACAACAAACTGTGGAAGGGAAGACTTCAAGACATATTAAGCCCAGCTATTTAAAATTCAATTCCTGTAATCAGATTGGAGCCTCCAAAATGGCATGCAAACCAAGGCGCCTGAAGCTGCATGCATCTCAATTATATAAAAATTATCATCCTCTGTTACCAAAATTACTTTCAATAACCACAAATTCATTTAAAATAACAATCAAACTCGAATCTTAAAAGGACCCAAAAACTAATCACCTAAAGGCTCATTTGG
Source organism: Prunus kanzakura (assembly GCA_020521455.1). NCBI lineage: Eukaryota > Viridiplantae > Streptophyta > Magnoliopsida > Rosales > Rosaceae > Prunus > Prunus kanzakura. The sequence continues at coordinate 837,397 of BPUM01000868.1, read as the reverse complement.
GAGTGATTTTAGATAGGCGAATAATCACTTCTTCATATAATCACTTTAAGTGCTTTTAAGTGATTTTATGGAGAAGCACCTCCCATATGCTTCTCTCCAGAATCACTTAAAATCACTAAAGTGATTATATGGAGAAGCAAGTGGGAGATGCTTCGATCCAGACGTGATTCTAGCCTATCCAATTTTATTTTTGGGAGATGCAATGTTTTTTATGCATATAGGTCTTGTCATAATATATAGAACCAAGTCTTATATATACATAGGATTAACACATACAGTATCACACTTTTCTACACTTCAATAGGAGTAAGATGTGCCTTCAAAATTGGATATTCCCTGCTCATCTTTAAGGGCTGATGTTGTTGTTATGACGTCATAAAACACACCGTTTTTTAGTTGAAGGATTCAAGGTTTTGGGTTTATACGTTACAAGAAAACACAATTATGTGTTAGATTGGGATTGAAACTTTTCCTCAACCTGTCCTCTTGGAGCTTATTGCTGCAAGATCTATATACAATATTAGTTGGTTAATATTGTGCGCACATAAATTCCGCAAGTGATCATCAGTTAATTTGCTAGAAATCAAGCCTTAATTATTGAAGGATGACTTTTGATTGAAGCTTATTGCCTTGTACAGCTGATTTACATAGACATCACTTTATTTCCTTCTTTTATGTATAATCATCTTAGCTTAGACACAGCGTCTAGCGATTCTTTCCTCTTTGTAAATCTTTCAGATTGTTATATATTTGTAAACTTATGAGTACAGAAAACATTCACCATATTTTCTTATAGCAATCTAGCAAGAATCAACACTACTTGAATTTGCGTACGTAGTGAATCAATGCATATGGCCTTCAGAGCAATTGTGGTTGCAAGCGTTTGCCTCTTGGTCTCTGCAAAGGCAGTTTCTCCAACCCTTGTTCGTGGGATCCGCATACTAGGGCATGTGTTTTGCACTGTCGACAACATTGCCGTCGATCCTCTTCATACCCCAATATTCCCAAGTAAGTTCATCAATTAATTAGCCGGCCGATGCCACCAATTACTTTCCTAAGGTTACTTATTTGGTTCCAATGAATTAAAAACTTGTTATATATATTTGTGTGTAGATGCTACTGTGGTACTGCAGTGCGGAAGTGAAAATACAACAATTGTTTCTGCGAGAACCAACAACGCGGGAGCGTTTCATATCTTATTGGATCCTTCGATCTCTGTTGCCTCTTCGATAGAGTCTGATTGCAGGCTAGTTGTTACCACACCACTTGCCAACTGCAATGCCGCTTTGTCTCCAACACGGACTCTCTCATCGGAGTTGCTGTTCCTCCTAACCTTAATCGGCGATGTCGTTTTCGATACCTATGTTCCACGTCGGTTCATGCTCAAAGGCTGAGCAACTTATACAAATGAGCAAGCGTTTAAACAATAACATATAGGAGCCTCTGTAGGATTATAGTCGTCTTAATTTGTTTGCCAAGTATTAATTTCTATTATGCTTCATGAAGTCCTCCCATACCAGAACGAAGGTTGGGATTCAGATTATTGCACTATCGATCCTCTGCTCCTCCTTCCTTTCACAATCAAATAATTAATAACGGCCATTTATTTCAATCACAAGTTACAACTTACAAACCTTGTATGCTTTGCCCTTGCCACATATTGAGTGCATGCAGCAGAAACTAGCTAGCAACGAACAAAAATGTACAAGAAGAAAATGTGGGGGGCTCATGTGACTTGTGAAAAATTCATACTAGCATTATACAAAATTATTTTTATATCCTCCAAGGGTACCACCATAGAAATCATTAGAGGTCTTTGAAATACTTGAGTTTAATTTCAAAATTAATTTGAACTTGACATAAGAGATTGACGCCCTTATGGAATGTGGAAGGAACAACTTAGAAAACAATTATTTAACATTTCCCAACTCTTGATCTAGTTGTATTTTTGTTCCTAAGGTTCAAAGAGGTCGGACCCCAACATATAAATTGTTAAGATTTGAAAGAGGACCAACCACCTGTATAACCCGGCAAGTGTGGGGTTTAGCACAAAAGTGATCAGGGCTATATTAGTAGTAGAATCACCCATCATATATTGTATTTTATTTTGTCTAGTTTTCAATGTGAGATTGTACCTTTTTAAACATGAATTATTCAAACGGAAAAAATTGGTGGTATAGAGGCTTAATCCACATTAATTGTTTAATTATTCTTAGTGACATATGTGAACTTTGTTTCAACTTTTTTTTTTAATGATTTATTTATGTCTAATAAAATGTTAAGTTAATTCCAACAAGTTAAAAGGAAGTTTGGTGGAATTTGATAAACATTTATGCTAGGTTGTGATTGAAACTTTCTTGAAGTTGAATAATTTAGACTCCAACCCATCCAAAATAAAAAGAAAAGAAATTCACCATATATCAAGAAGTAAATGAATGACCGCTTATTTTTGGAGAAGGCGGAATTCCAGATCTAGCTAGGTGAGAAAATGCGGCTCATAGAATTGGTTATTGTGTGCACAGCAATTCTGCGCAAGTCATCAGTTAATTTGCTAGAATTCAAGCCTTAACTGAAGGATAAAATTTGATTGAAGTTTACCCTTGTTTAGCTAATTACAACACTTTCTTCCCTTCTTGTCTGTAATTACCTTAGATGTAGGATCTAGGGATTCTTTCCCTTTTGTAAACCTTTACGATTGTTATATATTTGTAATATCGAAAAGATTCACCATACTTTCTTATAGCAATCTACCTAGGCTAGAATCAATGACCTTCAAAACAATTTTTGTTTCAATTGTATGCCTCTTGGTCGCTGCAGTGGCAGTTACAAAAGCTGAGCCCAATATTGATGAGGATCCCAGGTCCCTAGTTGCTGCGTTCTACATACAAGGGACTGTGTTTTGCACTACCGATGGCAATTCGGGCGATGCCGCCGATCCTTTTCTTACTCCAACATTCCCAAGTAAGTTAATTAGTAGCCCAAAAACAACCAATTACAATTCTAAGTTAGCTATGGTTTTATTGAATTATATAATTGTTATCTTTTCTTTTACGTATGTTCATAGATGCTACTGTGGAACTGCAATGTGGACCTGCAAATACAACTATTGCTCTTGTGAGAACCATCAAGAATGGAGTGTTTTCAATCTTGCTGGATCCTTTGACGTCCTCTGCTGGCCCTTTGATATCTTCTTGCAGGCTAGTGCTTACCACACCGCTTTCGAGCTGCAATGCCACTTTGTCCACACAGCCTTTCTCATCGGCGTTGCAGGTCATTAGACCAACTCAACCTCACAAGGTCTATCTCTTCAATGTTTTTCCAGTTCGGTTCATGCCCAACGTCTAAGCTTAATACAAATGAGCAAAGCGTTTAGGGAATTAACGTTGTTTACACCATAATGAACGGCCAATTAGAGAGAGACACGTGGACAGGATCGAATCTGGTCAAAGTCGCCTTCGGCACCCAGGTCCTGGTCAAGACTGCCTTCGGCAACCAGACTACCGATCCCTCCATTAGGGCAACGCCCTCTCCTGGGACACGCGGCACGCTCCCAAGCGACGTCCACAGTCCCACATCGAAATTATCAACAAATGCACACCTCCCAAGGCCTATAAAAGGAGACCAACCACCCCAAAATAGAAGTAATCAGAACGTACGGCACTTAAGCCTATTAATCTGTCAGTTGAACTTTCTATTCCCGAACTTATTTAAGCATCGGAGAGCCTTCGGCCGGTACCACACCGGTGCCCCAGGTCTTACCGTGCGTTTGCTTATATTGCAGATCACGCTGACTACCGAGGCATCAAGGTTACCGAAGGCATAAAATTACTAAGTTGACCCTCAAAGTCAGGAAACCACTTTTTGGCGTCAACAAACGTAATTAACCTCAATTTGACTAGCTAGCTAGGATAGCGTATGTAGGATTATAGTCGTCTTAATTTGTTTTCCAAGTATTTTTCTTATGATATTCACAAAGTCCCATGCATTTATTTCAATTACAAGTTATAACCGTTATATACTTTGTCCTTGTCACATATTGAGTGCAGCAGAAACTAGCAAGGAACATAAATGACAGAAAAGAAAATGTGGGGGGCTCATACGACTTGTAAAAAATTCATATAGTATTGTACTGTTTGAGTGTGGTTAAAAATCCACCATCCAAATAGTCAGTATGAAGGAACGCATGCACAAGTTGGCTGTGGGAAGTTGGAGTTGAGCAGATGCAATTGATGAAAGAGGCGTGGGATTTCTCTACAAAAAGATGAGGAAAGATGCTCAACAAGGTGGAGGGTACAACTTTTGTAATATAAAACTATGTGATGATGGGAGAAAGTGACGGCAAAGCTTTAGTGTTTGCATGATTATGATCACTTTTTATATATATATATATTTATATGTCATGATTAATGTGATTAGACCCACCCACCCACGGTTTGAATTAGCCAAAAATCCTACACAAAACTCCTACATAAAAATCCTCCGCCTGAGCCAAAAATCCTCGGATTACATAAAAATCCTCCGCCTGTGCCAAAAATCCTCGGATTACATAAAAATCCTCCGTTGAGCCAAAGCTCCTCGGATTGCATAAAAAATCCTCGGTTGTGAGAAATGTTCCTCAATGTAAAAATGTCAGAGTAGCCCGATCCAAGAAGTGTTCAGAAGTTCCAAAGTTTTCCTGCAAGTGGCGGAGTTTAAAGACAGGAAGGCATTAATATTGGGAAGATTTCCAAGACATCGGGTAGTTCGTGCCTAGAGCTCCGGAAGGCATTGATATTGGGAAGATTTGTAGCCACCCTACTATCCTGATCTCATTTTACTGACCAACCATAGGGATTGATGATGGTTGGAAAATTCTCTTTAAATGCCTAGAGCTCCGGAAGACATTAACATCGGGAGGATTTTCAATGAAAGTTAATTGAGGCCATTTAATGGCCAAACTCATGAGCTGAAGGAAGCTCTATAAATAGGTCATCAGAAGAAGAAAGAAGGACCGCCAACTGAATACACAAAATCTATCTCTTTATCCTGTACTTTTCAATTCATAGTATAGGATTTTGTAACATCTAGGAAAAAATTAAAATTAAAAATAAAATAAAATAAAAGGATATTAATAAAATATATTTGGTTAACTTAATTATGAGTTATAAATAAATTTAATTTTAAAATAAAATATTTATTATTTAAATAATTTAAAATTAAAAAAAAATTTAAAAAAAAAAAAGAAAAAAAGAAAAAAAGAAAAAAAGGGAGGCAACGTGTAAGCAAGCCTTCTTCCCTCCTTCATTCCTTTCCCCTTCCCTCATACAATCCCTTCAAAAAAAGTCTGGTTTGATCTCAATTTGGTGAGTTGTAAACCTAGGATAGATGACTCACCTAGTCTAAGCTAAGAAAAAAATTAATTGCTAAACTAAGATAAATTTTCGGATGAAAGAAATGGAAGTTGGGGTGAGGAAGAAAGGAGGAGATAGGAGGAAGAGAATAAGAGAGTTTCTAAGGTGAGTTGATTTCGAAATTTCTGGTTTTAACCTTGTGGTTGTGTGATTTTAATCTCTTAAAGAATAATTTGAGTCCTTTGAATGTTAGGAAGATTGAATTGGAAGAGGTTGAACCTCTATTTTCGGATTGGGTGTATAGAGCATTTTTTTCAACTATGGGTGTTGTTGATTTTGGTTTCATTTTGAGTTTTGATGAGTTCAATTGATAGGTATGAAGTTTAGAAGAGTTTTAGAAGCCTTAGGAACCACTTGGGGTGTTAGAATGGTTGAAACAACTTTGAACAAAATCTGGAAATTTGCATTTTCTGGAAAGTTGCAGTTTGCGAGCCTCACTTTGGCTTAATTTTTCTCCTAATCCTTTGCGTGTTTGAGGAATCCATTTATTAGGTTTCAAACTAGACTTATCAAGGAACAAAACACAATTGGTTTCGTCGGTTTTGGTTGAGTTTTGATAGGTTGAACACTTGTGCAAAGTTTGGAAAAAAACTCTGTTTTCTGCAGAAAACCAGCCACGAGTCCAACTTTGGAGTTGGTTTTCTCCTTCGTTTCAGATCCGTTTTCAGTGTGGTTTGTTGGGTTAGAAACTAGAGATACTAAGCTTCAAAACCACTATAAGTTTGCCCATTTTAACTGACGTTTGGTTGGTCAAAATAGCTCACAAAATATGGGATTAAAATTGGAAAAACAGGGGAAGTTACAGGATTTTTTTTTAAGACGATGAACAGTAACCGGAGCAAGCCCACTCGCGGCTCCGGCAAGTGACGGCGCGTGGAGGCTGTTCCGGCAGCCTCCGACGCCATATTTTTAGACCATTCGACTCGATTTTTCGATCCGAGTCCGATGGTATATGTTTTGAGTCAATCCGAGGTGGTGCAAAATATCGGTTGTCGTGGGGCCCACTGGACCCAAAATAGTAACTTTTGGATAACGGGTGTCGTTGGCTTTGTTTCAGTGTTGACAGGGCATAGGACAAAGTTTTAGATTTATTTTGGACGAGATTTGGCCGCTTTGGACCCCGGGTTGGTCCTAGGGGCATTTTCGTCATTTTTGCGCATAATCTTTGAAATGCGTAAGGTTGAGGTTGGTTTTAGGTGAAATAGTGTGAAGATTGCTCAATAATAATTTGGATTTTGAATTTGTTCAGGAATTGGATCAAAAGTGTAGATTCGACAACTCCGAGAAATTCCGAAGGGTAAATTTGGTATTTTAGCTAGCTGGACTTGAGGTAGGGTTTCCTGATTTCCCGATGATTGGGCTATGTCACTTTTAATCTTGGTGATTATATATAGTACTATAAATATGAATATTATTGTTGCGTTGCTCGATGAATACTAATTGATGTTATGTGAATATTATTGTTGATGTTTATCCGTGGATATTATTTGACGTTGAGTGAATATTATTATGCATGTGATCAAGCCTGGAATATTATTTGTTATTATCTATATTATTATTCTGCAGAGATAAATGATGTTTGCGCTGCATTACATATGCATCATAAAGATAGTGGTGTTTGGAGTGTGTGTGTGTGTGTGTGTGTGTGTCGTTTGAGATATATCTAAGGGGTGGGAGAAGGCTTTAGATATATCTAAATAAAATGTGGAATATATTCAGGTGACGGGAGCAGAGCTTGAATATATTAAGGTGATGGGAGCAGGACCTCTAATGATAAGTGAAAGTTGAGAAATTCGTAAACAAAAGAAAAATGGGTTAAGGGACGGATGGGCGCTAGTTCATGTTTTAGGGTATTCAGAGCCACAGTGGTAAAACGCATGGTATGGGACATGCAGGCTTGTTGCCCTAGGATATGAATTAGTGGGATTAGAAAGGAGTGAGTTCATGGCATCACCGCATATGCAAATTTATTTATCCGGTATGATTGCATAATTTATATATCTTGTGTTGTTTGATGCATAACACTTTGATTAACTGTGATAGCTGACTTTGAGGGGTTTGACGGTACTCTACTGGGCATTAGAATGCTCATACCCTAATAGATTGTGCAGGATTCAAAGGATTCAAGAAGAAGTTTGAGGAAGCGGGTTTCAACTAAGCTGCTAGGTTTTTGTTGTTGATTTGTGTAATTCATATTTGTAAGTAGTCAACCGTTTGTTAAAGATCTTAGTGTGTAGTTAATTACAAGCTACTGCGACTCTGATTTTGTAATGTAAAGTAAATTTGTATTATTTTGTGGCTCTTTTTCTCATCATATCATAGTTGTAGGATTTTATTCTTATGACTATGGTATGACTCACACCCTGATTTGAGAATATTCCTTGTTTTCAAATCGGGTCGTGACAGATTTTATCTTTCAAGCTATTCAGATTATCCGAGTTCTTCGTTTTTCTGGTGTAAGCTTACTTTCTTGCAATTTAATTTCAATTGTCTTTACATTCAAATTTAATTCAAGTCTTTATCACTTTAATCTATTTAATCGCATTTAGATTTTTGTCATTTCATTTCCTGCATTTACATTCACTACTCTTATCACAAAAATCCTAAAAATAGTCATACAAAGCTCAATCATCCTTGACCTCAGGGAAGAAAAAGAACCTAGGCCAAGAGGAGGTTCCTTGCTTGGTCGATCAATCGTTTGATTAAGAAGTCAGAAGTGCAAACACACTCACACAATCTCTCCATCCAAGCTATCAAGTGGTTTGGTGGTGGCACGCCTACGCATCTCAAGAGAAGAAGTACCAAAAACTCCTTCAATCGGCCTATCCGGCTGAAAAGAGGGAAACATAATTTGGCACGCCCAGTGGGACTACAAAAGAATTGTATGGTTGTAAACACTAAGAGGAATCCTAGAAGAGATCAGGAATTTGAAGAATTAAGACTTCATTCGGAATCAGAATCAAGCATGGCTGGTTCACTTCCTACAAGTTCTCAGCCACAAGATGTTCCGAATAATCAGCAAGGCCAAAATGGCCTTGGCCGAAATGCGGCCGTCGACCTCGACCATGTGTTAGTCGAAGATGTTACGGAAGCCGCCGAAGGACCAGTCTTGAGGCCAAGTTTGGCCACATCATTGGAACTCCAACAATTCTTCCGTACGATGGAAATGTCGAGCAATCAAAGAATGCAGGAGGCAGCTCAAACCGTCGCTCAAACCTTGGCTCAAACCATGGCCACTCAGAATGCTCATATCAACGAGAGGTTTAATCGATTGTTAGGCCAACAAAATGGCCAAAATGAAAATCAAGCAGCAAATGGAGTGCCAGTGGCAAGGCTTCAAGTGGAGGCCCAACCAAACATTTTTGGGGTGAATCCGCCTCAACCAAATACACCGGCTGGGGGCAACCCAGCTCCACCAGTCAATGTTCTGCCGATGGGTAATAACCCATATGCGGCGGCCAATCAATTTCAAGGACTCCCGCAGTACAACCAATTCCGCCCACAAGTTCACCAGGGGGCAGGGGTCAATTTCGCTGGGGCCCATATAAACCAATTCGCTGGAGTCGGTGGATGGAATAATCCTGGTGGGAATAATCCATTACTAGGAAATCAAGCAATCGACCGAGGAGCGGTCGAGCAAATGATCCAAGATATGGTGCCCCATGCTAGAAGAATTGGTAGAACTGTCTACCGGAGGCCATATCCGGAGCACTTTGATCATGAGGAATTTCCACGAGGATTCAAAGTTCCAGATTTTGCATTATTTTCAGGAGATGGACTCCAGTCGACCGTGGAGCATATTGGTCGATTCACTGTTCAATGTGCTGAAATTGGACATCGTGAGGTCTTGAAACTAAGGCTATTCCCAAGCACCCTCACACGGGTTGCTTTTTCATGGTATGTCAAACTTCCTCAGAACTCTGTTCCAAATTGGCAGACCATGGAGCAAATCTTCCACGAACAATTTTATCGGCCAGAGCCAGATGTGTCAATGGCCGACTTGGCCAAGATGCGCCAAGGACCAAACGAGTCCGTCCAAGAATACTTGGGGAAATTCAGAGAAGCAAGGGCTAGATGTACGGTCAACATGCCTGAGCATGAGTTTGCAAAGTTGGCTCAAGGTGGGTTGTTGCTTGATCTTCGGAAGAAGTTCGAGGGTACTGAATTTCGCGATATTTATGACCTTCTACTTCGGGTGGATCGATATGAAGCTCTTTTAAAGGAGGAACAACAAAAGAATCGGTCGACAAATCGACCGACTTTCTATAAAGATCTGCCAAAGCCTTCTACATCTAGAACCATGGCTGTCCACGCGGTGGATGTAGAAAATGTAGACTCAAATTAGGCGGACGATGAAGTTTTCCTAGAAGAGGAAGAAGAATTGGCGGGGATAAACTTGGCTGAAATCGTGGTCAGCGAACCACGCGTATGCAAGGCTTTGTCCAAAGCCTCCAAGGATCAGAGGCCGACAACGGTCCAGATTTCTAAGTTTAGCGGAACTTCTCAAAAGGGAGTCGGAACCAAGTCCTATACCTTTGACATTTCGAAAGCCGAACTAATCTTTGACCAACTTTTAAAAGAAAAGATGATAAAATTGCCAAATGGTCATGATATTCCATCGGCTAATGAACTTAGGAACAAGACTTTTTGCAAATGGCATAATGTATGGTCTCACGCGACTAACAATTGCCTTGTTTTTCGGAATGTCGTGCAGGATCTCATTGATCGGAAGATCTTGAAATTTCCAGAGAAAGCTACAATGGGTGTTGATCAGAATCCATTCCCAAATGCTCAGGCCAACATGGTAAATGCCAACTTCCCAAGGCCAGATCAACCTCGACCAAGATTAGACTTGGGTGGCTCCGGAAAGGCAGCAGCTGAGAGAAGAGCAAGGGAGAACTTGATGGATCCTAAGGCGAAGGGTAAGGCCAAAATGTACCCAGAAGTGACAAAGGCTCTAGATGAGAAAATGCCAATTATGGAAGAACCTCCCAAGGCTATTGTGCTATGCAGCCGATGTCAATGTGAGGTCTCAGTGGAGGTAGTTCTACCAAAACCCAAGGAGTCAGCCAGGGAATCGACTAAGGAGATGATCAAGGATCAAGCCCAGACAGGTAGACCAAGAAGTGCTGGGAAAAATAAGATTAAAAGTTCGGCCGGGAATTACGGTCCATATAGCCCAAGGGGCATGATGGAGACTAGGCCGAACAAACGGCCATTACATGAGTACCAAGATAGGTACGAGTGGCCGCGATATCAGCCTAAAAGAAGAAATCATCAGATGCCACTCAAGTATGAAGATGTTGATCCACTGAACCCAAGCCAAGATAAAAATAGAAGCATGTGGGTTTCGGTGGGAGAAGGAAAGAATCGAGATGTGGCTTATGTGTCAAGACCTCGCCCATCTGATGGTAGTGGTGTCCCAACTTTCAAGATGCCAAACACAAAGGCAGGACAATGGTATAGGAGTAGAGGTTCGAAGTTGCCTCCGATACCATTGAGCAAAACTCAAACAAGAAGGGCTCAGAGACAATATGCTGCCACTTGTAAAGCGGAGTTTGGGTGGGCGGACGAGAGGCAAGCCCAACTTAACCGATTGGTCGGCCTTCGAGAGAAGCTTCGACTAGAAGAGTTGGAGTTCGCCAAAGCTGATGCCGTGGCTTCGTTAGAGGCAGCAGCGGCCGAGGAGATGAAAATACATCGACAATGGGCGAATGGTCAAGTTGTGGTGACAGCCTTAAATGAGCCAATGTTGGAGTTGGAGGCTCATTTGACCGGAGCTTTTGAAGCAAACAGTCTCAAGGCGGAATCTAGCAAGCCAATGAAAGTGTTGGACGATGAACCATCAAAAGTTGAGAAGTTCAAAAAGATTCAACCCAAGGCCAATCCTTCGACCTCCAGGAAGCAAATACCAATTAAAGTGATATCACCACCCGTGGTCGAGGAGAAAAAAGAAAATAACCATGAAATGGTCGAGGATGTCAGAGGAAAACCCCAGACAACAGAAGATAAGCTGATGACAGAGGAGGACCAAGTCATGGTCGATGTTCAAACATCCGTAGTGGAAGAAGAGGCCGAACCAACGGCCGACGTAGAGACCGAAGAAGCTTCAGAAAACCTAGGAGGCGCCTTAGCCGATAATGAAGAACTTTATGGGGAGAATGAAGAGTATGGTGATGATGAGTATTTTGAAGACCTCCCAGAGGAGGCTATGGAGCAACTAGCTAATGAGTGTAGGGAAGAGATCACCAAGTTGGAGAGTGAATTGAAGACAAGTAAGACCAAGGTGAGGTTTGGGGACTTCGACGAGGTCGATGCTATGGTGGTCACACTTCCACTATTTTTTGAAGCTCAGCCAGGTCAACCAAACTCCATGGATGGAGATGTTTTTGACGAGGTCGAGTCCATGGTTCAGATGGGAGAACCAAAGGAAATCGAGGAAATTCGGGAGACTCCGAAGGCAGAGGTAGCTCAACCTCAAATTGTGATGCCAAGTGCGGAGAAGAAAATGCCAGAGAAAGTGTGCTTTGAAATGCCCACCAAGAAGATGTCCTCCCATCTTAAACCTTTATACGTAAATGCTCACTTTGATGGGGTTCCAGTAAGCAGAGTTCAAGTTGATACGGGAGCCACAGTGAATATTCTCCCAGCTTCGGTGATGAGGAAGTTGAAGAAAAGTTCGGAGGAACTAATTCCAACTGAGACAACGGTCAGTGGCTTTGTGGGAGACACCACAATATCAAAAGGAATCATCCCACTCCAAGTCAGAGTAGGAGAAAAGGTCAGGGCGACAGCTTTCTTTGTGGTGGAAACAACGGCTCACTTTACTGCGTTGTTAGGTCGAGATTGGATTCATGGAAATATGTGTGTCCCTTCCTCGCTCCATCAGACTCTATGATGAGCACATAATTATTACAAGTTTTATCCCTAAATATATATTTGTTAAGTACTGTAATTTATTTGATTTTGAGCTATTTAGGCCAAAGTTTGGTTTTTATAAATTTGGGCATTATGCTAATAAAAGTATTGGAAATTAAAATTACTACTTTTTCTTTGTAGGCTCTTGGTGAGATTTGCAGCAAGTTAATAAATAAGTGCAACAATTACTAAGAGGATATTGAAAAGAAGAGTGAAGTGCCGCACCAATACATAAAGGAAAGGACAAGAAGCAATGAATGCACCAGCCAAAGGAAATGAAGGGTGGCTGCTGTAGATGGAAAGAAAGTTTGTGTTTTACCTAGCATATGGTGTCATGGCATACGCAACTCATTTGTTGAAAGAACAAATAAACAAATGAAAGCTAATAGGTAAATGGCAGCAAGAAGATCAGCACTTGCCAAAGAAGATTTATCAAAGGAAGAAGTGGTGATGGCATTGATATAAATAAAACAAAAGCATTGAAGTGTGGCAGCCAAACAAATGAGGATGAAGATTTGGAGGGTGTTGCCGGCACTAGAGGAAAATAAACAAGGGAAGCAAAATGGTGATTGGCTTGGTGGCAAGGTGGAGAAGTTATTTATTCAAATGAAGTTGGAATTGTCTACTCTCATTCTCCTATAAATAGAAGGAGCTACGGCATTGTAAAATCACACCCAAGCTCCACAACTCTTGAGCTTTCTCTCTTCCCTCCATATTTCTAAGTTTTAATTTCTGTTTTTAGTTTAATTTTATTATGGGGAACTAACTCCCTAGCTAAGGCTAGGGAGAAAGCTTTTAATATAAGTGTGTAATTGTTATTAGTTTGATCCAAACTTATGCTTTAATGTGAATTTGTAGTTTTTGTTCAAATGGAATTTGTAGTTTTCTTTTTAATTAATTGATGAATGTTTGATAATCTATTTCATGGGTTCAATCATGTTTTTCCCATTGTGTAGTAAAAACTTTCATGCTTTTAATGTTAGAAATGTGCCCTAAGAGCCAATACATTTGATGTAATCTCCTTAGAATACATTTCGTATATGATATATAAAGGGCAAACTTATTTGTTATCTTTTACATCGTGTAAAGAAACAAATGTCCAGGGTATGCTAAATAAGAGATAAAGTAATCTAAAGAAGATTAGATTCGGGAGACCTTTAATCTCTAACTGTAGCGTCCCAAAATGTTCCTAATCATAGGTTATCAAATGGGCATTGATAAGCCGTCAAGATTAGCACATATTATGTATGCTCAATTGGGAGGATGGTTAGTCTCAAACCATTTGTGTAGTTGACACTAATACAAGTATGTGGGTGCTCATTAGTGAATGAGTACACTGAACACGATCAACTGTAGTTCTCATATGGAGTATTTGTCTACATGTCAAATGAGAACTCATAGTTGCAATAATGCAAATTAGTCCTTAGACCTGAGGCATCATGGTTGTCTTGTGATGCGTTATTGATCTTTGATAGCTCTTAAAGGCAAGCCGTAAAAGATTTGTCTTAAGTGTTGTTGGGATCTCTTAATTCATCATAGGGGCATGTGAATGTACAATAAGGAATCTCTACTTTCGATAAAGAAGGAGAATGTTTCAAGATGTGATTCAGTAAATCTTTGGCCAAAGTATTTTGAGCTTGATTTAGAAAGTTGTTCTTAATCATGTTCTTTTGAATCACATGAGGTTGTAAATCATATTAGGGGTTTGACATAATCAATCCGTACCCTAATAATATGATTTGAAACATTGTATAAGAGAAGGACCGTATTGCATTGCAATTCCAACTGAATAGGTTCTTCATCTATTCTGGTTAGCTTTGGTAGCCTTGATATATTGCTAGATGTCACTCTTGGCTTGTGGAAGTCCTAGGATTGATTGTGATCGATCCAAATAAAGGAAGAATTAAAAAGGGGTTTTAATTCCAGTTGGTTAGAAAGAGTTCTAATATTTTCCCAATGCCTTGCTAATTAGAACCTAATGGATCGCACACCTTAAATGGTTAACTTTGAGTAATACAAATGAGAATGAGGAAATCAATTTGATTGATTTGATGTGGATGATTTACTACGTGTAAAAACGTATTTGGGCCTCGATAATAGTTAGAGGGAAGCCCAAATGGTTGGGTATCAAGCCCAAGGGCTTAAGACACCTAAAGATTATGGTTTAAGTGTCATAAAGCCCAATTTTGGAAGCCCAATGAGTTTTGGCCGAAAATGCTTAAGTAAGTATGTATGGGAATTGTTTCCATAAGCTTATTAACACATAAACACAATCCAACATCAACCAAATGGGTTTGGAAGATCAAAGAGAGATAAAAGAGAGTTTTCAAAGAGTGAAACACTTTCATCTTTCAAAGTGGTTTAGATTGAAACCAATCTTGAGAATCTTGCACTAGCATCCAAGTATTCTCAAGATACTTATTCTCATCTCAAGGTTCCATTGGTGTGGAGACTTAGAGGCCATATACTTTTGTGGCTCACATGGAGGAGAAAGATCAAAGATCAAAGAGGAAATCATCAAGAGAATACCAAACACAAATTGGTTCATATAATTGCTTCAAGGGTAATTAGATCTTATCCTTTCTCTTGAATTTTCATTTATGAAAAACATATCAATGTTCATGGCTTAAGATACTTGGAAGAAGTTTTGTTTTTGAATTTAAACAACCACCTTAGACTTCCGCTGTGATTAATTTGATTAAATGCATGTTTAATATTCAAATGAACTTTGGAAAAATGTTTTGAAATTTCCTACATTTAAAAGAGAAGAGAATTACCAAAGATTAATAGAATTTTGATGAAGATTATTTTTTGATAGTTTGTTGCCAATGGTACAAGTTATGCTTAGAATACTTCTAAAGGAAATTAAAAAGAGCTTTAATTATTTTGAACAACTACAATGGAAAATATTTTGTGGATCAAATTAATAAGAGTTGCATGCTTATGTTAAAAGTGGAACCCCAATGCCTTAGTGTTTTAATCAATTAAATTTTCTCTAAATCAAATCTTGCATAACTCTACCTCTCAATCATAATTGTTCTATTTCATCTCTGTTATTTTCTTTACACTGCTCTCTGTGGATACGACACTCGGACTTCCGAGCTACACTACTATACGACACCTTCCCTTGGGTTTTGCAAAGTGGTCCGAACACTCTACAATTTTGGCACGAGGACGGGAGCGTGAATTAGTTCAGGCCGACTCACTGCCTTTCATGGCTTCAGCTAATGCAGTGGAGGCCAGGTTTTACGAGGATGATCTTAGTCCTCTTTATTTTATGGGGTCAGATATGAACGGCCGACCTACGGGAGTCTCAGCCAAAAAGTTGATAGACTTGGGGGCACACGATGCCCAAGCAGATGGGGAGCGCCCCACGATGTCTGATTTTTTCTCTCTCAATGAGTGATACAACCACAAAGGAAGAGAATAGAGCCGCGGTGGAAGACACCTTGAGACGGCTATATAGCTTTTGGGCCGAGAGAGCGGCCGAGCATGGGTCCACGACTCATTTGGTGGAATTCCTCCACGAATGCCCTGAAGATGATGCACTTAAAATTGAGGAAGTGGAGTTGGCACCAACTCAGATGGATGATTCAAAGGCGGAAGTCCAAGACCCTTTGTTGGAAATCAACTTGGGGACGGAAGACAATCGTCGGCCAATCTACATCAGTGGTCTGTTGGAGCCAGAACTTCGAGCCAAGATGGAAGAGCTTTTAAGAGAATTCAAGGATTGCTTTGCTTGGGATTACACTGAGATGCCTGGACTAAGTCGTGACTTGGTTGAGCACCGTCTACCAACAACAGAGGATTTCAAGCCCTTTAAGCAGCCACCTCGCCGAATGTCGGCGGAAGTAGAATTACAGGTCAAGGAAGAAATTGTAAGGCTTGTTAAAGCCAAATTTATTAGGCCAGCAAGATATGTGGAGTGGCTTTCTAATATTGTACCTGTAAAGAAGAAAACGGGAGCAATAAGAATTTGTGTTGATTTTCGTAATCTTAATCTCGCAACCCCCAAAGATGAATATCTCATGCCCATGGCGGACCTCTTAGTTGATGGGGCGGCCAAGCATGAAATTTTATCCTTCATGGATGGACACTTCGGCTATAATCAAATTTTCATAGCCGAGGAAGACATTCACAAGACAGCCTTTAGATGTCCGGGTTCCATTGGAACCTTTGAGTATGTCGTGATGCCCTTCGGTCTAAAGAATGCTGGAGCCACATATCAACGGGCAATGAATGCCATCTTCCATGACATGATCGGTCGAAACTTAGAAGTTTATATCGATGATGTGGTTGTGAAATCGGAGTCGAGACCAGGCCATTTGAGTGACTTTCGGTTAGCATTCGAGAGAATGCGAAAGCATCAATTGAAGATGAACCCAAAGAAATGTGCCTTTGGAGTTTCTGCCGGAAATTTCCTAGGATTTTTGGTACATCAAAGGGGGATCGAAATTGATAAAAATAAGGCTAAGGCCATCATTGATGCGCCTCCCCCAAAAAACAAGAAAGGATTGCAAAGCTTGCTAGGCCAAATAAACTTCCTCCGGCGTTTTATAGCTAATTCGGCCGGGAAAGTCGAGCCCTTTTCATCTTTGCTAAAGCTCAAGGATGAGGAGAAATTTCGATGGGAAGAAGTTCACCAAAAGGCATTTGATTCCATCAAAGAGTATTTAACCAAGCCACCGGTGCTAATCCCGCCGAAGCGAGGCCGACCTTTGAAGTTATATATTTCGGCTGCAGAGAATTCCATCGGAAGTCTTTTGGCCCAAGACAACGATGAGAAAAAGGAGCAAGCAGTGTACTACCTAAGCCGAATTCTAACGGCCACCAAGAGAAAGTATTCACCTGTGGAGAAACTTTGTTTAGCCTTATACTTCACTGCAACCAAGTTAAGGCACTATATGTTGCCTTCCTTGGTGCATATAATCGCCAAGACTGATTTGATCAAGTACATGCTCACTCGACCAATCATTAGAGGGCGGATTGGAAAATGGACGATGGCATTAGCATAATTCACATTCCGATACGTGCCTCAGCAGGCCGTCAAGGGGCAAGCCTTGGCTGATTTCTTGGCCTTTCACCCTTGTGTTGAAATAGAAGATATGGACTTCTTCAAAGTCGACATGATAAGTTTATTCCCATGGCGTCTCTATTTCGACGGATCTCGAACATCAAATATGGGGGGAGCAGGTGTCATCATTGAGTCACCCCAAGGATTTCGAACTTGTTATTCATTTCAATTAGACTTTGATTGTACCAACAATCAGGCCGAATATGAGGCTTTGATCATTGGGTTGGAGATTTTGAGAGAACTTGGAATAAATAATGTGTCGATCATGGGGGATTCAATGTTGGTTCTGAAACAACTATCCGGCGACTATAAGGTAACCAGCCAAGCATTGCTTGGCTATCATGCCTTGGCCAGCCAACTAATAGAAGATTTTGATGATGTGAGACTCACTCACCTACCAAGGGAGCACAACTCACAGGCCAATGCAATGGCCCAATTGGCCTCTGGAGTTCAGATCTCTGAAGGGCTTTCGGAGGAGTTATTCAAAGTTGAAAAACGATGGTTGCCCTCAGTTTTTGAAAGAGGAATACCAATGGAGGTGATGGCGTTGACTGTAACTCCAGATGACTGGAGACACGACATCGTGGAATATCTGAAATGTCCAAGTGATTCGCATTGCCGGCAGGTTCGGCAAAGGGCCATAAGTTATGTGCTCAGGGATGAAGAACTTTTTCGTATTGGTTCTGACGACTTACTCATGAAATGTCTGGGAAAGATTGATCAGATGGTGGTTATGACTGAGGTTCATGAAGGAATATGCGGAGCTCATCAAGCAGGCATCAAGATGAGATGGTTGCTAAGGAGGCATGGGTATTATTGGCCAACCATCCTGAAGGATTGCATTGATTACGCCTGAGGATGCCAAGGTTGTCAAAGGCATGGTCCAGTTCAGCATGTTCCGGCCGGACCCATGAATCCTATTGTGAAGGCTTGGCCTTTCAAGGGTTGGGCGATGGATGTGATTGGCCAAATCCACCCGAAATCATCCAAGGGTCACAAGTTCATTTTAGTGACCACCGACTTCTTTACAAAATGGGTAGAGGCGATACCACTCAAGCAAGTTACCCAAGCTGAGGTGATAGAGTTTATTGAGAAAACTATCATCCATCGATTCGGATTACCAGAGTCTATCATGACTGACCGAGGAACGGCTTTCGTGGAAGAAGCTGTCAAAGCAGCCGCAAAAAATTGGGGAGTTAGGATGGTTCAGTCCACCCCATACAATCCTCAGTCAAATGGTCAAGCTGAGGCCAGCAACAAAGTAATAAAAGGGATTTTGGAAAAAATGATTGAGAAAAATCCTAAAGAATGGTATTCTCTCCTCTCCAATACCCTTTGGGCATATAGGACCTCTAAAAGGTCCGGCACGGGGACGACACTATTCGCACTCACATACGGCCATGATGCTGTCTTACCTCTCGAGATTTCTGTAAAATCTTTAAGGGTGGCTCGCCACGCTGAATGGAGTGAGGATGAGTATAATCAGGCGATGGCTCAAGAGCTAGATGATCTCGACGAAGTCCGACTTGAGGCTTTGGATAAATTAAAAGCCCAAAAAGAAAAGGTGGCCAGGGCGTATGATAAGAAGACTAAGGCCAAAAGTTTCGGAGTTGGAGATTTAGTATGGAAAACTATTCTCCCATTAGGAACGAGAGATCGTAGTTTTGGTAAATGATCTCCAACCTGGGAAGGACCTTTCCTCATCAACCAAGTTTTAGGAAAAGGAGCATATAGGTTGAGTTATGAGAATGGTCGTCTTCATGATTCACCCATCAATGGCCGCTTTTTGAAAAAAATATTACCCTACTTCTTGGGAGATGATGGGGACATGATCCATCTTGGTCATGTTAAGGACGAGAAAATGTGTATGACAAATGAAAAGATTTTCCAAGAAACACTCATTACAAAATAGAATCATCACACGATAGGCCGAACAACGGCCAAAGAGTTCATCAAATTACATAAACCAGCGAAATAAGGCATGACAATAATCATAAGTCTGGCTAAGCATAAAACAGGCCAGCTAGTGGCCTAACATAAATCTAAACGATAGGAAAAAGTCACGGAGGGAGCTCATGAAGTTCTCACATGCCAGATTCCCGTCTGCTATATGATGGCAAGCAAGCTTGTCTCATTTTTCTTTGAACCAACCATACCAACCTATTTTTGGATCGCAGCCCGGATTATTTTTCTTCACCTTGGACTTTGTTCCTTCAAAATAAAAACATGCCAGAGATTGGCATAAATCCATGAATCCCAACATCTAAGTCCTGACTTTCGATTCCTTTCCCCTTTTGTCAACTAAAGGCTAAGAAATCGAGGGGGCAATGTTTGAGTGTGGTTAAAAATCCACCATCCAAATAGTCAGTATGAAGGAACGCATGCACAAGTTGGTTGTGGGAAGTTGGAGTTGAGCAGATGCAATTGATGAAAGAGGCGTGGGATTTCTCTACAAAAAGATGAGGAAAGATGCTCAACAAGGTGGAGGGTACAACTTTTGTAATATAAAACTATGTGATGATGGGAGAAAGTGACGGCAAAGCTTTAGTGTTTGCATGATTATGATCACTTTTTATATATATATTCATATATATATATATATATATATATATATATATATATATATGTCATGATTAATGTGATTAGACCCACCCACCCACGGTTTGAATTAGCCAAAAATCCTACACAAAACTCCTACATAAAAATCCTCCGCCTGAGCCAAAAATCCTCGGATTACATAAAAATCCTCCGCCTATGCCAAAAATCATCGGATTACATAAAAATCCTCCGCCTGAGCCAAAAATCCTCGGATTACATAAAAATCCTCCGCCTGAGCCAAAAATCCTCGGATTACATAAAAATCCTCCGCCTGTGCCAAAAATCCTCGGATTACATAAAAATCCTCCGTTGAGCCAAAGCTCCTCGGATTGCATAAAAAATCCTCGGTTGTGAGAAATGTTCCTCAATGTAAAAATGTCAGAGTAGCCCGATCCAAGAAGTGTTCAGAAGTTCCAAAGTTTTCCTGCAAGTGGCGGAGTTTAAAGACAGGAAGGCATTAATATTGGGAAGATTTCCAAGACATCGGGTAGTTCGTGCCTAGAGCTCCGGAAGGCATTGATATTGGGAAGATTTGTAGCCACCCTACTATCCTGATCTCATTTTACTGACCAACCATAGGGATTGATGATGGTTGGAAAATTCTCTTTAAATGCCTAGAGCTCCGGAAGACATTAACATCGGGAGGATTTTCAATGAAAGTTAGTTGAGGCCATTTAATGGCCAAACTCATGAGCTGAAGGAAGCTCTATAAATAGGTCATCAGAAGAAGAAAGAAGGACCGCCAACTGAATACACAAAATCTATCTCTTTATCCTGTACTTTTCAATTCATAGTCTAGGATTTTATCTTTCAAGCTATTCAGATTATCCGAGTTCTTCGTTTTTCTAGTGTATATCGCTTTAATCTATTTAATCGCATTTAGATTTTTGTCATTTCATTTCCTACATTTACATTCACTACACTTATCACAAAAATCCTAAAAATAGTCATACAAAGCTCAATCATCCTTGACCTCAAGGAAGAAAAAGAACCTAGGCCAATAGGAGGTTCCTTGCTTGGTCGATCAATCGTTTGATTAAGAAGTCAGAAGTGCAAACACACTCACACAATCTCTCTATCCAAGCCATCAAGTGGTTTGGTGGTGGCACGCCTACGCATCTCAAGAGAAGAAGGACCAAAAACTCCTTCAATCGGCCTATCCGGCTGAAAAGAGGGAAACATGTACAAAATCATTTTCCTGAACAAACTTATATCCTCCAAAGGGTACCACCATATAAATTAGAGGTCTACGAAAAACTGAAGTTATAATTTCTTTCTGATGAAAATTAATTTCAACTTTGACACACATCAAATTATTCAAGTTCAAGAAAGCTTCAATCACTAACAAAATAAGACCAATGGATTGACGGTCTTGCGGGAGAAACTGACGCAGGACGTCTTTGAAATTACAAAACGCACATTTACGTAACTATCATTTAGTTAGCTTCAAATGGTTTCACGCAATATCATTTAAAAGATACAATGCTTATACCTTATAAGAACCGAACCGAAGGCATTTAGGAACATAAGCCCAGGAAGAAGAGCCAAAGCTTCAGAAGCTTTTGGTTTTGGGAGAAGAGAATTTGAATGTCGGGAACCACCATTGGCAAGTTCAACCCTTTACATGGCGGTGACATCATCCTCTCTCTGTTTCACAAACACACGACCTTTGGCCATTTGAAGCAAATCCACTCCCTCCTCATCACCTTTGGCCTCTCACAAAACCCTTTCTTCCTCGCCAAGATTGTTACTTCCATTGCAGCCTCTCAACCTAGCCATCTTGGCCTACGCTTCGCTGCTCTTCGACGGGGTAGAAGCACCCACCACTCAGTTATGGAATTCCATAATCAGATCATTCTCTACGAGTTCAGAACCTCGCAGGTCCCTCATTTCCTATTCAAAAATGCGCACAAATGGTATTGCTCCCGACAAGCACACCTTCCCTTTGCTTCTCAAGGCCTTTTCCAAGTTGGAAAACGAAAACCCATTTCAATTTTACGCTCATATAGTCAAGTTTGGATTGAATTTTGACCAATTTGTGACGAATTCATTGATATCTGCATTTTCTGGTTGCCGGTACTTAGAGTCTGCCAACCAGGTGTTTGATGAAAGTACGCACAAGGATGTGGTTGCTTGGACTGCATTTATTGACGGGTATGTGAAAAACGGTCGTGCCCTGGAAGCAATCAAGTGTTTTTTGGAGATGAGATTGATGGGAATTAGGGTCGATGAGGTGACAGTTGTTAGTGTTCTTTGTGCTGCCGGAATGGCTGGTGATATTTGGTTTGGACGGTGCGTTCATGGGTTCTATGTGGAAGCAGGTAGAGTACAATGGGATGCCTATGTTGGTAGCGCTCTTCTGGATATGTACATGAAGTGCGGCTACCATGAAGATGCTTGTAAAGTTTTTAATGAAATGCCAGTTAAAAATGTAGTTTGTTGGAGTGCCTTGATAGCAGGTTATACGCAATGTAGCAAATATAAAGATGCATTGCTTGCCTTGAAATATATGCTTTCAGAGAGCATCAGACCTAACCAATCTACATTCACGAGTGCACTTACTTCTTGTGCGCACCTAGGGGCGCTAGATCGAGGAAAGTCGGTTCATGGTTACATATGTAGGCATAAAATTCCAGTGAACTCGTTACTTGGAACAGCATTAGTAGATATGTATGCAAAATGTGGTTGCATTGATGAGGCTCTATCTGTTTTTGGAAAGTTGCCCACCAAGGACGTCTTTACTTGGACTGCCATGATTAGTGGGTTGGCAATGGATGGGGATGCTTTAAAAGCTTTGAACTTCTTCTCACGTATGTTACAGAGTGGGGTTCTACCTAATGAAGTAACCTTCATTGGTGTTCTTAGTGCTTGTTCTCATGGAGGTCTTGTAGATGAGGGACGTAAGCTTTTTGGTTCAATGAAGCAGGTTTTTCATTTGGAGCCTACTGTAGACCACTACGGTTGTATGGTTGATTTACTTGGTAGGGCTGGGTTCTTGGAAGAAGCTAGAAAATTGATTGAGGGCATGCCAATGTTGCCAACAGCTGGTGTATGGGGAGCTCTGCTTGGTGCCTGTATGATTCATAAGAATTTTGAGCTAGGGGAACTTGTAGGAAATCATCTGATCAAGCTGCAGTCAAATCACAGTGGACGATACATACTTTTATCAAACTTGTACTCGACATGGAAAAAATGGGAAATAGCTGCTGGCATAAGGAAGCTCATGAAAGGGAAAACGTGTTGAAAAGATAACAGGGTATAGCTGGATAGATGTCAATGGTGCAATTTTTGAGTTCGCTGCTTTTGACAAATCACATTCTGAATCAGATAATATATATTTGATGCTGGACAACATGTTCGTCCAATTGAAACACGCTGGTTATGTTCCAGATACTAACCTACTTGCGTTTGACATTGATGGAAGCTGAGTATAACGTATCATCTCCCAAGCATGATGATTTTCTCATTGACAAGGATGGTTAGCTTTGAACTTTATTGCATACTCCAAATTCAATGCATCATGGTGTGTTGACTTCTTGCCTTATTGATTGAAGTGCTTATAGATACTTGGAACCTTTGTCAGACAATTCTACAACTTATGCTTGGATCTTTGACACTGTTATTTTTTTGTGTCGACTTTTTTTCCCTCTTGAAGGTTGTATAATCTAACTCTCAGTGCTATTGGAACAAGAATTTTGACCGTCCTTTTTCACTCAAGGCCTGAGTTGGTGAGAATCCTGATCCATATAACATTTTAAAATTTGTTGCACTTGCGTATAATTTCGTTTCTATCTCCTGGCCGGAAGAACAGAAGAAAAAGATTTAATTTCTATCAACCATGATATTACCATTCTTCTATTTTCCCTTTTTGACTTGTTGGAAACCAACTTTATCGTAGTTTGCATTTCCTTTATTAACCTCTTCTTCTCAATAGAGACGAATGGTGCTTTCATAAATCAATTTAGATTTTAGTTAATGTGGCTACCCAAGCCACTAGCTAGGCTGGTTGCATATATCATGCGCCTATTCATCATCTTACCTTTCCCTTCTGTTTCTGCCCATCGACATAAGGTGGTCTGTTATATTCTTTGCCTAATATCTTATTGATCTTATATTAATTGCATACCATAAATACATCACAAAGAGCTGAAAGCTACTGTTTACTGACTTTTCATGCTAAATAGACCGCAAATATAGAGCTGCAAGCTGCTCTTTTCTACGCTACTAGATTATGATGTGCCCGATTACGCTATCTTCCATGGGCACTTGTAAAACAGGTTGTTTGGACCAATGCTATTTCTTCAGGCAAGCACATGCAAAGTTTCAATGTATGTAACTTCAGTTATTGTTTCTAGAGTAGTTTGCATGTGGAATATATTTAATGATATATGAGGTACATGTGTTTTACATTTTCTATATGAATGATGTTATTATTATTTTTGCATATATCAACAGTGTTGGAGATTTTTGGATCACCATCATTAGAGAGGAAAATCACAATCACACACATAAACACATGATTTTGAGTGGTTCACCTATAATTAGGCTACATCCACTTTGGAGCTTTCGTGTTTTCTATTTCTATTTCTCTATGGAGGTTTACATATTGTTAAATTGAGAGAGAGGCTTGAGAGCCATTTGTAAAAGAGAGAGGCTTGTGAGCCTTCGTAAAAGAGAGAGCTTGGGAGATCACCTCCATTTTGTAGTCCAAGTAGTGGTAGGTAGTTTGCTTGATTGTAATCATATTGGTAGTTCGCATGGGCGGCAGGGGCAAGGTATGGCAAGGGATGTCTGATCCCTAAGTTGGGGGATCTTGCCTCAAAGGGTTGGTGAGGCCAATCTTGGTGTCAACAAACAGCACAAACTATGACAATTAAGTCACTACGTATTATAATTTTTCTATACGAATATCTGTCTATTATTTTTGCCTATACCTAACCAAAAAATTCCTAACTTCTTGCAGAAACGAATGAATGTTCCTAACTGTGACAAACTTCCCTTGGAACCATTGGGCGTGTTCATGACCATTTGTTTTGCATGCACAGGTTTTGGTTGATCTTCACACAGAACCGCTGCGATCTACCGTGTAAGAGGAGGAGATTTCCGCTGCTCTCAAAGCTTCTGTTGATAGTTTGGAATAGTTTCAGGCTCAGATGACTGAGATGCAGGCTATGATGTAGTACCGATACTGCCGCCCCAATGACATTCCTGATTCCCGCCCTTTAGCTTATTTTGTTAACCTGGCATCTAACAATTTGCAATTTTATTTGAATAATTTGTAGTTTTAGCTGATTTTGTTTTAATTTATTTCACATGTGAACAATTTATGTAGCCAAAATTATTCGCACTCCAAAATAGTTGTACAAGTGCAATTCCTTTGTGTTTTTATAAGGAAGGAGTGCATGATGATTTTCTTGGAGTATTAGTAACAACACCCTTTATGTAAATCATGTACCTTGTTTTGTGTATCGCATCATATCTTTTTCTTTGCCAATTCAATACTAGTTTGCAATAAAATAAAATAATATTTAATTATGTTAAAAAGCGCTAACGAAATATTTTGAGGTTCTTATAGCAAGGACATGTTATGTTGCCAAAGAATGAACAAAATTATTCTGAAGTAACTGGAAAGGGATGCCTCCTCTTTTGTAAATGTTGTTGTTTGAAAGCCAATGCAATGCTTTTTGTCTCGCATCGACAAAATCCCCATTTTTTTCATAGGATTTTATAAGCAAAGTTCCTTACCTTTGTCGTTTATCAAGTAAAGCTTTGATAATAGGGAAATTGGCGGCTTTGCCCCCGGCGCAGCTAATTTATTCAATATTATCCCCATTTTGAAATCTAATCACAAATATCCCCTATAAAAACTCCCTATTGACAACTTATTGCCCATCCTTCACTTAGGTTTTTTTTGTTCTCAGTCGTTGCTCTTGTTCTTCCTCTTCTATCTAGTCTCTTCCTCATCCTCTTCTTCCTTCTGCCAAACCTCACAGGAATCCACCTCCACCATAGAATCTCGCTTAACTCAATCTCCTCTTAGTTATATCTTCAAACTAGGAGCTAATTTGAACCTCAAGGTTGAACCCCAAATTTGGAACCGAACCCTAGCCAAGGCGTGACTCGCCACCTCCGTCGTCAGCCTCCATAACGGAGCCACAATCGTGACTCTCGACCTTCGTCGTCGACTTCCACCACAAAGCCACGACACCTTCATCTTCGATCTTCACTGTGGTGAGTTCTAATATTGGTTTTGCTTTTTTTTTTTTGGGTTCCTATTATTGATTGAGATTATTGGGTGATTACTTTTACTATTTTGAATGAGACATTAATGGGTTTTTGTTGTGGTTTGTTTGCTGTTTCTGTGATTGAATGAAATTTACCAAACTATTTCTTGCGGTTGTCAAGCTCTTGGACTTGGATACATTGTTTTGTACTTTAGATTTGTCTCTGAAATCATGCATACACTGTTTAGTGATTGAGATTTGGACATGCAGACCTCCTTGAAAGTGGTGTGTTCACTCTTTTGTGATTGTGATTTGTCTGTGAAATCGCTTAGGTGATATATCAAATTAGGACTTCTGGCTTTTCTGAGCAACCTGTAAGAATACATATAAAACTCATAGATGCTCTTTGAAATAACAGTAATGTGGGTTTTAACCGTAAGAAACCAACATCATAATTTGAAACCAGTAGCACCACCAACAAATGCAAGATTCTCATCCTTTACTTCTTTTGAAAGTGATTGGAGAGTTTGTAAGTTTTTGAGAATGCCAATACATACGTTTGATAGTGTAAAGTTGGCATATGTTGGATCTTTGTTTTCTCTATTTTTTTTGTAATTCAATCCTAGATCTGTTTTTGGTGTAGTCTATACAATCCTCAAGGTTGGTATCATGCCAAGGTTGTGTTGGTGCTGTGAAAAGGGTTCTTGGAAAACTTGAAGGTTTGTTGACAGCTCTTTGCATTTATCTAGTTCCATTGTCTTGCTCTTCTTCTTCTCTGAGACTGTGCTTCTTTAATTGTTTGAACAATGCCAAATGCACTATTGATGATTTCCTGATTTCCTGATTTGTATTTTTATTCGCCTGCGAGGACACACATTCACTTCACCCATGTTTATAATTACTTTCATATTGCAATTGAGTAGTATGAAATTGTGTGCATGAATGTGAACTTTAATTTTGCAATGGTACTGTCTTGTGAAAGCTTACCATATGAAGAATTGGGTCATTTAGAAAAGCCAACAATCTAAATGAATTTTGATATTGGTTTCGTTTTTGAAATTGGTTTCAATTGTGATTGAATGTTATGTTTTTGTTTCCATTGTGATTGAATGATTTACTTCTAATATGCACTTTTTATCCATTTTATACAGATGGAAGATTGTCTTGTTTCAAGTGGCGGTGTTCTTTTGGGGAGGAAATTGCTAACTTTCAGCTTAAATTCGGGTTCTAAGAGGACATGTCCTAGAATTTTAATGATAGATATAAATTGTGTTAAAATTCCCGACTAAGAGGAGATGTAAATTTTTTGTTTTTTGCCACTTTCTTATGTATATCTTAAGATGTAATGAGGTAACATTGCTTCCATAGTAGGGAAATTGGGAAATTATGGGTGTAAGAATGTGATTTCATCAAGGACGTCACATCCTTTTTTGAGAAAACACGTTATATACATTCAATGTATATTACGTGTATATTGCTTGTATATTGTCTATATATTGCTTGTTTATTGTTTGTGTATAACCATTTATTGCCTTTTATTGTCATTGTATTGTATGTTTATTGCCAATTTATGGCTTGTGTCATTTTTTGAGGAAAAATTAATATAAACTCTTATGGCTTGTATTGCCTTTGTATTGCCCCTGTATATGGCTTATATTGCGTAGGTATTGCCCCCATATATGGCTTGTATTGCCTATGTATTGTACAAATAGGAGGACTCTCAAACCAATTAATGCAAAAAATAGCAAAAACCAATTAATACAGTGACAATAAGAACGCAATAGGAGGCTATATAGTAGCAATACTAAGGCAATATGAGGCTATACAGTAGCAATACAAAAACTGTAATAGTCCATCTTATGCGGGAAATGCTGGGCAAAACACAATGTATATAAAGTTCTCTCTTCAATGTATAATATAAGTAAAAGTATTTTTTCCAGAAGCAAAATATTTAGGTCCAATCATCATGAAAAAAAAAAAAGAACCCTACAATTGAACCCTACAAAAGAGATGGCAAAACAAAAAAATTCCAGGTCCTCTTTGTTGTGCAACAACAATTTCATCAACAAATATGCAAGGTGCATTTTCCATGGCCTTCTTAAAAAGATAGCAAACTCATGAAGCACTAACACCAACAACAACCAAAGGTTAAGGCAATAAGCCTAGCAATAACTCATAGGTAAGCCTAAATCTAAAACACTGGATGATGATGGTTGTCATACTACAATGCCTCTGTACACTCTTCCCGGTCATCAAAGAACTCTTTTTTCTCACCTTATAATTGATATGGTTTATGGCATCTGCCTGCAACAACCTACAACAATGAAACATAATTTTAGAAAGAGAAACAAGGAAGGTTATAAGAATTGGAGAGCAATTCCAGAGTGGACTGTGGAATGAACAAAGCAGTCTTGTAATTGGTGAACCCATTATCCATTATCCAATTCCTCTACAAGCACAGTCTAACTTTGCAAAAAGTGTTCTACATTGTAGAGGAGCGTAATTAAAGTAAGTGGTGTGGATATATAGCGTTTGCTTCTACTTAAGCTCACCATTGCTAATTCAATATTATGGATGCAGAGAGCTCACTTAGTAGTTCATTATATCAATTTATGTAGTTCATTCAAAAATCACATCCCAAAACATAACAAAACAAATTCAGATCATAACAGATTCTTGAAGATGCAGAACACTTTCTAGTGGCCCGAATGTTCCTTTATATTAGATCACACAACTCCTATAAAACCAAGAGACCATTGAACCAAATAATTGTGTTTCTTGAATTGTTTTTTTGTCAGAGTAAAAACCTAACTCAGTAATAAATTCAATAGCAAAAGAAAAACTTCAAAATCATTTTAGCCTAGACAAGCTTCAAGCATAATATTCCTTAGGACAAACAGAGAAATATTTGTTGCACAATCCCAAAATTTTGGTTCAACAAGTTTTTGTATAATCCTACTTAAATAACATTCTCTACACAAGCTGAAAATATTAATTTAAAAAAAGAGAGATAAAATTTTAAATTAAACCCACAATTATGTTTCAACAATTTTATGTACAATCTCACTCAAATTTGACTTGGTGGGACTTGAAGTGACATTAAGCACCAAAAATTCCAACCCATATATGAAATTGAAACAAGCAGAAGAAAACCCAAATAACATATGGGTATGAAAGTAAAGCAGAAAAGCTGAGTACCTGAGATGCCATGGATTTCAGGAAAGCTGAGAAAAATTGAGAAATTTGTTGAATCGGAGAGGAAGAACGGCAATTGAAAGAGGTGACATAGAGTGAGAGATGGAGGTGGAGAAGGGCGGCCGAAAGAGAGAGGGTGAGGTCGCCATCGCTGATGTGGGTTAGGGTTTCTGAGGAGGTGACAGTTGCTGTCATCGTGGGCGAGAACGAGAGAGAGAAGACAAGAAAAGATAGGAGATGGAAGATATAACTAAGAGGATATGGAGTTAGGTGAGATTCGTGGAGGTGGATTTTCTGTGAGGTTTGAAGAAGAGGAAGAGAAAGAGCAACGAATGAGGAGAAAACAAAAACAAAGTGAAGGATGGCCAATAGACTGTCAATAGGAGTTTTTATAGGGGGTATTTGTGATTTGATTTCAAAATGGGAATATTATTGAATAAATTAGTTGCGCCGGGGGCAAAGCCGCCAATTTCCCTTGATAATAAGTGGTAGGCTTGTTGGGCTTGGCTATGGATTTGGCAATAAAATAAAGGGAAATAGCCTTCAATGCCACCGGTTTTTTAGTTTTAAGTGGAAATACCAAGCCTCCCCAAAAATTTTGCAACTATCACCTATAAATACATACTTATTGCCCACTTATCTCCCAGATAACACTTTTGGTCAATTTTTGTTTCTCTTTCAGCTCTCTCTCTCTCTCTCTCTCTCTCAACTCTATCTCATAGTTCTCTCTTCCTCTCTCTCTCTCTCTCTCTCTCTCTCTCTCTCTCTCTCTCTCTCTCTCTCTCTCTCTCTCTCTCTCTCTCTCTCTCTCTCTCTCTCTCTCTCTCTCTCCATCTAGCTAAGTACGCCTCTTCTCACGAAGAAGAAGATCAAGAACAACCTACAAAACCCACAGCTTTGCCCTCAAAACCCAGTTCATCCTCTTACTCTCTGTTTTCTTCTCTACCCAAATCCAAACCCCAACTTCATCTCTCTTCAAATCCCTTCTGCAACCTAAACAAACCCACAACTTTGCCCTCAAAACCCAGTTCATCCTCTTACTCTCTGTTTTCTTCTCTACCCAAATCCAAACCCCAACTTCATCTCTCTTCGAATCCCTTCTGCAACCTAAATAAGGGATTCGAAGAGAGATGAAGTTGGGGTTTGGATTTGGGTAGAGAAGAAAACAGAGAGTAAGAGGATGAACTGGGTTTTGAGGGCAAAGCTGTGGGTTTGTTTAGGTTGCAGAAGGGATTTGAAGAGAGATGAAGTTGGGGTTTGGATTTGGGTAGAGAAGAAAACATAGAGTAAGAGGATGAACTGGGTTTTGAGGGCAAAGCTGTGGGTTTTGTAGGTTGTTCTTGATCTTCTTCTTCGTGAGAAGAGGCGTAGTTAGCTAGATGGAGAGAGAGAGAGAGAGAGAGAGAGAGAGAGAGAGAGAGTTGAGAGAGAGAGAGAGCTGAAAGAGAAACCAAAAATTGACCAAAAGTGTTATCTGGGAGATAAGTGGGCAATAAATATGTATTTATAGGTGATGGTTGCAAAAATTTTGGGGAGGCTTGGTATTTTCACTTAAAACTAAAAAACCGGTGGCATTGAAGGCTATTTCCCTAAAATAAAAACTCATTAACCGAAAACCTCTATTTTTTTATTTTCGATTCGAGACTTTTTTTTTCATTCCTAAAAGTGTCCACTTTTTCTTTTCTAAATTTTGTTGAGAGGGCAAAGCTGGGCTTTAAAAGTTGCAGAATCATTGTTGGGTGCAAAAAGTAGAATGTGGGATCCTAATATAAAATTTTAAATTTCTTTTTACACAAGCGATATTGGTATCTCAGATACATAAGTAAATGCTTAACAATTTGAGCTATAAGTTCCTTACTAATATAACTTCCTTTTGAAATCATTTAGTTCGTGAAATGGACTTCTTAAAATCGAAACTCCCATAACTGGATGCATCGACCTGTTACCGTACCTCGTATTAACAGGTTAATCCATTAGGTAATAAACTCAGCCGAAGCCCATTTTTTGGGCCCATTCTGTACACCAAGCCCGAGCCCAATGGCTTAGACAATCCAATTTCAAAACTGCAGCAGCGTTACAATGCGCTGAAGAGCGGGAAGAAGAAAACAGGAAAGGGACAATGAGAAGCGAGAAGACACTGAAACGGAAACCCAAAAAAATTCCCAAAAACTGTTCAAAGAACCAATTAATTAAAATGGAGGAGAGAATAAGACTAAGCTGTAAACATTGATTTTGTTTCCTAAAAAAGTATATGGGTTTTGTAATACCAAGAAAGCAAGAGAGGCCAACACTTTGCTCAATATATTATCCTCCCGTCTCATCCACCGCTCTCTCTACTGGGCGTTCTTTCACATTGAATTTCTCTCTCTACACACCAGAGGTATGGGTTCTTCTTCTATGTATTTGTTGGGTTTGCTTCTTCTTTTTTCCTCCCTCTTTTTAGTTTTTAGTTTTGTCTTTGGAAATTTTGGGTTTTGGGGTTTGATTTATTCGTTATTTGATCTATTTTGATATATATATTTTTTTAAATTCTGAAATATGTGTGTGTGCTACGGCTATTGCTTTCATTGTATTATCTTATATTAGTCTGTTTGCCATTTGCCATGTTGGCTGATTGATTTTTGGATACAAAAGCAGAATTCAAGCTAGGGAATATGTTTTTGGGGTTCAGGTGGTTGAAGTTTGTGAATTGTGTTTTTGACATGGTGGATATTTTCTTGTGGGGAAAAAGATAAGGGGCCAAATCTTCTAGGGAATATACTTTTTTTCTTTTGTACAATTTGAATGCATTCTGATGAATTTTTCTTCTCATGTTCAAGAACAAAAACGATGTAAAGATTTTTGTAAGTTCTTAGCAAAAAAGATAAAATAGTGCAAGTGATATTTCTTTAATTGTTAAGACCAATGTTTGAGACCCCTTTTTATTTTTCCTCAGTGACTAGATAACATCAGGGAAAATTTGTTTGTGAACTCAGAACTGGTTGTCTCAAATTAAAATTTCTTTCTGAATGTTCAGGTGTTTGTTTGAAAATTGATAAATCAGCTTGTTAGCATGAGCATAGAAGGATCTAGTGAATTTCAACGGTGGAATGTGAGAGATGTTGCGATGGGAAGGATAATAGATTTGGACCTTAATTATCCACCTCCTAATGAGAACATGGCTCTAACTGGTCCTTTGGGACTACAAGTTCAAGGAATTGGTTATCAAGGACAAGCTACAGCTGCTACGGATTTTGTGGATGATGAAGTTGTTATAATCTCACCAAGGAAATTTGCAGAAGTATGATATTTATCTTTACTATTGAATCTTATATGAAAAATGCTTAAAGTTGATTTTAATTTTCTGGTGTCAACTCGTTTTAGGCCACGAATAATTCACGAGGAAATCATTCTCGGAGAAGCCGTAGAGTTATAGAAGGTCTTTCTGAAGGTGCAAAATTCTATACCAGGCTTTCAGGTTTATTAATGTTTTCCCTTCTGCATGTACTTCTTACATTATCCAAGCATCAAATTCAGACAGTTGCGCTCCACTACTGATTAGTTCTTTACATTCTCATCGTCATGTTGGTTGCAAGAGACCACAGCTTTGTAGGAGATTATGTGTCTCTGGAATGATATTTTTTCAATATATTTCTTGAGCTATGCCCCTCAGTTGGAACCATGCTTTTGATATTTACTTCTTTTTCAGTTAAGGGTCCACTCTACTGATCGACTCTTTAACATTTGTGTAGACTATTTAGTACTTTTATTCTGTTAAAATAACGTTCACGTAGGTAGGTAACTGTTATTCTGTTTTGGTCGTGTTACCGATATTCACTGTTCAGTGTCTCTCTTGATAGTCTGAACTTTTTCATAGTTTAATTAAAACTTTAATTCCTACCCATTTCTGCAATATTGAAGGATGTTGGATGTACAATGTAAGTTATGTCTTATTGAAGTTTTCTTGGTTGCACTTGACCTTATAATCTACTATCAACAGAATTGACAAATTTCCGTGCCTTTAGCCAACTTGGAGCTTCCAGCTGGGAGGTTTTGGTCAATGTTGATGTTCGTAACAAACCACAGTATACTGTAAGAATCTTCCCTAAGTTCTTATGATGCTATTTCCTTGCTTTAGTATATCCACTTCTCTTCCCACTTTATATAGAGTAGCACATTGGCACTTCTGTTGCATATATGATACAGCTACTAAATAACATCACTATGAACATACATATGTTTCGCATATAAAATAGCCAAAAAAAGAAGATTGAATTTGAACATCCTACTTTTCAACTGATCACATGTCAACCTTCAGTGGGAATGACACCTGATTTAATTTGAAACTTCAAACAACTGCT
This sequence comes from Prunus kanzakura, assembly GCA_020521455.1. Classification (NCBI taxonomy): domain Eukaryota; kingdom Viridiplantae; phylum Streptophyta; class Magnoliopsida; order Rosales; family Rosaceae; genus Prunus; species Prunus kanzakura. The sequence continues at coordinate 803,658 of BPUM01000868.1, read as the reverse complement.
TTTGAAGTTTAAATTACTTAAATGTTCATTTCTTCTCATTTGTTTTTTCTTTTTTTACCTTTACATAGTAGTGGCACATAGTTGCAGATCTCAGACATATTTGGTTAGATGCCAGATTTGTTGTTTGGTAATTTGTCTTTGAAAGACAAGAAAGTATTTATCGGACCCCTCCAAATTATTTTGAAGAACTTATCTAGCACTTCTTTTAACAGCTCATGTTGAAGTTATGAGTAGTATGCATGAAACTGTTAATTATGTATATCTAACCAGCAGATTGGTGCAAATTTCTGGAACTGAGCTTGGAAGTTTCTGATGGCAGGCAACTAATGTTCCCGTGCCTCCAGTTGTGCCCCAGAGTGAGTTCCTGCCAGAGGCACCTGGTTTCACTTGTGCAATCTGCATAGGCCAGTTGATTGAAGAAACATCAACAAAGTGTGGTCACATCTTCTGCAAGAAGTGCATTGAGAAAGCCATAGCTACTCAACACAAATGCCCTACCTGCAGGCATAAACTTAGAAAGCGAGATATCCTCAGGATCTACCTTCCAAACAGCAGTTAAATGGATTATGTACCTCCTAGTGGCGAAGTTCTAGAGGTGTTGTAACTGTGTTCTTGTTTTTCTCAGTTTTCTTGTTATGGTATAAAATTAATGGTCAAAATGCTTTTATTTTTAGTAAACTAGAAAAGGCAATAATTTAGGTATTGTTTCCAAGTTGTGAACTCATCTTTTGCTTATTTGGTAGAAAATGCAATCGATGAAGATTTTGACTGCATGAAACTCTCTCTCTCTCTCTCTCTTTGTGCATATTTGTTCCAACTTATGAACTGCTCTTTTTCTTGTTTGGTTGAAAATTCAGTAAATGAAGATTTTGAATTATCAAACTAGAAGCTTTCTGCATATTTGTTCATTCACTAGATCGAAGTGTTGGATATGACGGAAGGTGACCATCAATCCTAGTTTAGTCTGATGCATATTATTGTCACTTTATGCAGGAAACGAAGCAGGTCGTTAAACTGATAAGCTCCTAGGAAAGGTGTGAATTCTTAGGCATTGTGAGTTGATATGGCACACTGATTCAGCTGCCCTTTCTTAGGGTAATTCTTCTGGCTGTTCAACGGTTGCGATTCTAGGCTTCCAGTGAAGAGAACATTGGTTTATCAAGTCTCTACAGTCACAGTTATTGAACTTTCTTTTAAAACTTGCATGGACTAGTTCAGTTGTTTTTCCTCTCGGAGGGTCTTGTTTTGAGACTGACTTTTGAAATTAGGCTTCTTAGATCTTGTTATCATTAGCTTCCTGACACAGTTTGGAGTTACAGGCAGAATAGTTGAGAAGGCTGAGAAGAGTAGTCTTCCAACATTTTTAGACAATGTAATTGGCATTCAGTATAAATGGAAGTTCCCTTACTGTTGCAAGTTGCATTTTTTAGACAATGTAATTGTCTCAATCTAGTGATACTTTTTTTTTCTCAATCTTAATTGAGATATTAAGTTTGAATGCCCCGCTTCCTGCCAAAACTTAAAAACAAAACTGCAAAGGTGTTGTATTGAAATAAAAGAAAAAGAAGGAAATTTTCGAAAACTAAACTAATTTTGGCCGTTCAATGATGTTTAATCAGTTTTTCTGGAGTCTTGTAGCTCAAGTGGTTAAGAGTATTTACCCATACACCTAAAGTCCTACCAAAATATAAAATAAAAATTTATGGATCCAGTAGTGCTGGAACCCCATTTATTATAGATTGAAGATTGTATAAGAAAAAGGGGATGAATTGGATAAAGAAAAGGCTAAATTGGATCAAAAGAAAGTTGGGCCTCTGGATTCCAAGTCCAACTGGTCGGCCCAAATTTCCACCCAAGCCCAACAATTGGCAGATTTTTCAGTAAACTCTCTCTCCCTCTCTCTCTCTCTCTCTCATTTTGAATTTCGCTTGCTGCATTTCGGTGTACACACGACACAGGGCGGGAGCAAAAGAGAGAGAAAAGAACATGGAAGAAGACCCAATTCCTTCTTCAGAACCACTCGGCCTTAACACCATTCAGAGGTCTCTGTCTGTCTGCCTGTCTGTCTGTGTATAATGGATTTACTTTTTTGTTTATTTTCTGAATTATTGTTTATTTTGTGTTTAAATTTGAAGACAAGTGAGAGAGCTGGAAGAGATTATCGAAAGTTGTCGCCAAGACGATGCCTCAGAATTATCCCCTTCAGATTCTGATGATTTAATCAGAAACTGCGGTCTCCTCCTCCAGGTTTTCTTTGAAATTAATCCCACTTTTTCGTCCAATTTGCACAATTCCTTGCATTTCCCTAACTCTCCATGTGAATGTGCAGAGCAGAGTTGAACAGATAATATCAGAATGCTCTGATGTTGGTCTTTTAGAGGATCAAGAATTTGGTAACTTCTCCTTTAATCTCTCTGTCACTGTGTTTTTCTTTACTGGGCAATCGATTTTGCTAGTGGGTTTGTGACATTTAGTACTAGAACTTACTGCACTATGGGATTTGTCCAATTTTTGTTAGAAGCATACTTAGGACGTTTTGAGCAGGAGCTCAACTCTGTGGAGGCCTGAGAGCACCAAGGTCTCAAATGAAATTGAGGGTCTCATTCGAACCCATGGGGAAGGTGAAGACTCAGTCTTTAGTGTTCCACGCCAATGTGCATTGATATTTAATGTATGATGTTTTTTTTTTTCCGACCTTTTCTTTTATATATGCAGATTTTAATCGACTTGGCACTGATCTTGCCACAGTTGAAATGTTCATTATATTTTGTTGAAGAAAAGGTTGGTTTTCCGTTGGTGAAACAATATTAGTTTTTTTGGATCAGACTCTTTGGTAGTATGACAAGGCATGCAAGCCAATTTGTTTGATACAAATGGGTTTGAATGGAGACCTATAATCTGCTCTTTCTTACAAGTCTGTGAATAGAGGTAGAATTTAATTACAGTTATCTGGTGTATACACATGTTGTAATTTATCCCTTTATCCCTTTAATGTTACAGTTGTTGAAAGTTCCCAGATTTCCATGGTGTAGTAATCTGCACATTATGTGATCCCTTGTTGGTTGTTTCTATGTTCTTTCATTTTCTCACTTTTGCTTGACTACCTCAACCTCCAGGTTGTATATGATATCTTTATTTCCATAAGTTGGGAATGTTTGAATTTTATTTGGAAATCACATATGAAATCTTTCAAGATAATAGCTGTGTACCATTTGTAGGATCTGGAGAAAGCAAAACTGGGTGCAGATGTTGATTACCATAAATGTGGGAAAGATCTGTTGGATCCGATGAATGTGAATGCAGACAAGTTGAGGTTTCATTCAAAATCATATTATACAATACTGTTTGCTTCTAGGGTATTATATTAGTTAAGGCTGAAATAATACATACAGACATTTTGAGGGTCTTGATTCTTATGTAAGAGTTAGCTTGTTAAGAAATTTCCATAACCTTTTTACCATTTTAAGATATCTTGTGTTTAACTTGCAGCTACTGGAACTTGAAAATCAGATTGAGAAGAACAATATAATTTTGAAGTCTTTACAGGATTTAGAATGTACACTTAAATGGTAATTATGCCACTTTGACCTTATTTTGGGTGAGTGTGTGTATTTCATTTAGCTTGTTATAGAGTTATTCTCTTATACTTTTAGTTTTTATGTTTGATTGATGTAGGCTTGACAACACAGAACAGATTGAGGATGCAGTTACAGGTCTTAAGGTCATTGCTTTTGAGGGAAACTGCATTAGGTTGTCACTTAGGACATACATTCCGAAGTTGGATGACCTTTTCTCCCCAAAAAAAGTTGGAGATGCCACTGAGCCATCTGAAGTAAATCATGAGCTGCTAATTGAAATTCTGGAGGGGACTACGGGTTTAAGGAATGTTGAGGTATCAAAACATGATTATCTCAGGACATCTTTCTTCATTAGTGTCATTGTTTAATAAAGCTTAGAATTAGAGGTAATCAAAGACAATATAGCACTCATGGGATGCGCCCATCTGTTGCTGAACCATGGTGGCAGGTGCTGGCCACTGTTGGCAGTGCCTACATGGCTTGGCTGACATTGCAGTGCTCCACCCAAGGGTGATGCCATGCCAGCCCCTTCAATGTTCTTTCCATAAAAAAATAAAAAATTGTTCTCTCACGTAATTTCATAGAGGGATGAAATTGCAATTATGTTTCTTTTTCTTTTTTGCTTTGTCAAAGGTGGATGGGGTGAGTATTTTTTCATTGTGACATGACAATGAAGGAAGAAGTAAGCTCCACACCCTGTGCATCTTTTAAATGAGTTGGTACTGCTCTCAAATTTCTTATGAGCACTATACTCTGGATTTTTTAAATGCATTGATGATGATATCTCATTTTTCCAGATTTTTCCAAATGATGTATACATAAATGATATTCTTGATGCTGCAAAGGCTTTGAGGTTTGTTTTTCCTGTACCCGTCTTATGATTTCTAAAATTTGTTTCTTTCTTTGTTGTTGTCTTCATGCTATTCTTTTGTTTTTGTTTAAAAAAATATATTTCCTCTACTGCAATTGGTAGCGCTTCAATAATTAAAAGGCATGCATTTAGCAAACAAATCCCTCTAAAATAAAGTACAGATTTCCATGATTGAATTCAGGACCTGGCAGACAGCAGAAACTATCAAGCCAATCACAACACACACGCACACTTGCATTACCTAGTCATATTTTTAATCGGTTTTCTCTCTCTAAAGGTTTTTATTTTTTTTAATCTTTGACATTTCTTTTGAATTATGTGCACTCTCAACTTGATTCCTGTCATATGATCAGATAGTAGTTTGTTTTTCTAACTTTTTATACTTGCTCAATTGGCTCATGTTCTTCTATCTGCTGAATATGGGAGTGAGTGTAGGGTTTATTTCAATATTCTTATGAATAAGTATAAATACTTGGTGACCTTATTTCTGATTACTTTTCTACAAATGGTGCTATTTATGAAAAAAAACATATTCAGTATATTGTTTTATTGAGTTCATGAAATGCACTTTGCAGGAAATCTTCATTGCATTGGTTTGTAACAAAAGTGCAAGACAGAATAGTTCTATGCACCATGAGGCGAGTAGTGGTAAAAAATGCAAACAAATCGAGGTGAGACATTTTCCTTAGCAATTTTGGTGTATGTATTCATTATGCTCTTAAATATTTTCCAAGATAATTGAATTCCATATTTTTAATAATGATTCCGAATAGTATTATATAAGGGCTCATTACCAAAAGCATAGTAAATCCAAATGTTTTCATTTGGAATGCATCAATCCATGCAGACACTCATTGGAGTACTTGGATAAAGATGAGACAGTAGTGGCTCATGTAGTTGGAGGAGTTGATGCATTCATCAAGGTCCCTCAAGGTTGGCCATTGTTAAGTTCTCCATTGAAACTGATATACCTCAAGAGCTCTGATCAACATTCAAAGGGAATTTCTTTAAGTTTTCTGTGCAAGGTTCAGGTCAGTGTACACCTTCTTATCTCTTACTAGTTTCCTTACTTCGGGGTGGATGTATCTACTTTCAAATTCTCCTCTGTTGAAAGACTCATTTGGAATGCATCAATTTGCCCATGCATTTTATATCTCGAAGTCACCTAAATCAAGTAGTTATATTTTATGTTATCTCCAATTAATTTTGTTCTAATATGCTGTCTTCTTGTCATAAGCATGCATGCCGACCGTTTTGTATTAAGGTCTGGTTCCTGGATGGAAAAGTAAAGAAACAACATAATTTAATCGTGGAGTTTTTTATATAGATTTTCTTGGATAGTGCAATAATTTGTTATTTTTAGCAGGGGACAACCAAAGTACAAAAGCAGTATGCGTTAAAAATGTAAGAACAATAAGAAAATACATATGCAGAAATGCTAGGGTGAAAAATTGACAGATTGTTGTTTACAATGCTGTTGACTATTTCGTGTATATTTGAGAAATTTCATCAAATTGATGGCAGTTGCAAGCATGCCTAGTGAGCTTAAAATTTGGATATTTTGGTTTCTTTTGAACCAGTTTGAGCTTATATAAAATATACAAACATGTGAATTGTTCATACAAAAAAAGCTATTAGATTTCATACAAGTTTATTATATTTTCAATAATATGAAAGAAAGGTTAAGTGTTGATGCAAACTCAGATCCTCTAAGCATGTAATTGTTCTTGCAGACATTTATGTATTGTCTCTACAATAATAGTTTCTTCGTACTATGCATTTTCTCAAATAATTGTGCATTATGTTTTCTTGCGGTCTCTATTGGTTCCTAGTGTCATGTCTTTCTGTTACATTTATAAATTCAAAATTTCACAAAATAAAATAAAATAAAAAATGGTAAAGTCCACTGCAATGCCTGGTTCTTTTTTGCTGAACTTTTCTCTTCTTTTGGTTGCATAATTGTTGATTGTTTAGGAATTGGCAAATTCGTTGGCTGTACGAATTCGGCAGACTCTATCGAGCTTTGTGGATGCTATTGAAAAAATACTTGTAGAGCAGATGCGCTCAGAACTCCATGGTGATGCTTCTGAACAATGACTTGTATAACACTTGTGATACTAATCACACGTGTAAAATAGCTTCCAGATTCCAGTGTTGTCCCGTACGTTTACAAATTATCAGACTGAAATTATTCGGAGTATTGTAACGATATTGTTGAAATGAGAAAGAGAAGGGGTTTTTAAGTAAGTCCCCAGAGCAACACGTTTTGTAATAAATATTTTTAAGCCCTCAGCTTTTGTTGTTTTGTTTCAAACCCTCAATTTGTTGAGACCTTTAGCAGTAAGCCCTCAACTTAAGCCCCAAAAACTCATCAAAAAGCCCCATTTAGGGTCGCATAATAGTATTTCCTAGGTTCTTTGAGATAAGCTTGGAAGTTTTTACTGGGGTTTTACTAATTTTCCCTGATGTCTTGACGTTTGGCCTGGACTGATATTAGGCCGACCACGTAAAGCATTGTTGGTCATGTACATCTTCTACTGTTGTACACTAACAAATTGATTATGATCATTGGTATAATTTGCGTGCAACAAGCGTTGTGCAGTTTTGTGTGTTTCTAAACCTACGTTTGAGTTTTGAGTGCAATTTTTTTAATAATGTGCAGAATCTTATTTCAATTCCCACTTTATTGGTGCAGAGAATGGTAAATGCAACGCCGCCATGATTTCTGTTTTATATTTAAACCTGTGATTTTCCTTTTTCTTAAAAACATTTGATATAAGAAAGATAAAGATTGAAGAGGCTAATTTTTACAACGCCATGATTGGATAAGGGCTCCCATTTTTATTCAAAGATTGAAGAGGCTAATTATGTTTGGATGATGAGCAGATTACTACAATATCATAATTGCATGCCTCCATTGACCTTTCTCCTCACATGTAATTTAGGTAAATTCCCTGCATTTTTTTAGTTAAAAGATGGATGAGGAGGAGGTCATGGCTCTTTCACTCATGAAGAGGCCGGAATTATGTTTGGGTGGAGCAATTGATTAATATCTTCTTTTCCATTTAATTAAAAATAGATAATAAAGAAGAAAAAAAAATCGATCATTTTGTGCAACTTAACATTCAAGAACAACCATTACACATTTAGAGGAAACAACTATTGTTATATGAAAACATACGCAGAACAATGGGGTAAAGTATAGAACACCTGGATTATTGGAACTGAATAAAGAACAAAACACAACAGCATTACCGACGAAAAGCATTCCGTTCACTTGCTTCAGATCTGCCCTGCAAATAATGTGTTCGGCGACGTACACTCTCCTCAATTGTTGAGCTTCCTCCCCTCTCAGCACCATAAACACTAGTTTGAACAGCATCCAAGAAGTTCCTGCCACTAGATTTGACAGCCTGGGTAGCTTCCAGTGCATCATTCTCCTCGGCCTTTTTCAATCGTTTCCATCTTTGCTCTTCATGCAACTCAGCATCTATTTGCATCTCCTTTAGCCTAGCAGCTCTTTCTTCTTCTGAAAGTTTAGGAGCAACATTTCGACGCTTGTAGTGTGATTCATTCCGACCTTTCATGGGGTACTTCTCTAGTTCTAAATTGTCATGTTTTCCCTTGGCATCACCTTGACCATCATCTCTTCCAATTTTTATGGACTGATTCTTCTCACCTCGGCATGCTCTGTTACGTGATTCATCTTCCGAATCTGAATGCTTAACAAGGTTTTGCTCACTTCGACCTGCTCTTTTACGTGATTCATCTTCTGAACCTGAATGTTTAACATGGTTCTTCTCACTTCGCTGTGCTCTGTAACGGGATTCATCTTTGGAATCTGAATGCTTAACAAGGTTCTTCCCACTTCGATGTGCTCCGTTACGTGATACATCTTCTGAACCTGATTGCTTAACATGCTTCTTCTCACTTCTCCATGCTCTGTAACGCAATTCATCTTCAGAATCTGAATGGTTAACAGGATTCTTCCCACTTCGGCGTGCTCTGTTATGTGATTCATCTTCTAAATCTGCATGTTTAACATGGTTCTTCTCACTTCTCCGTGCTCTGTAATGCGATTCATCTTCAGAATCTGAATGGTTAACAGGATTCTTACCACTTCGACGTGCTCTGTTATGTGATTCATTTTCTAAATCTGAATGTTTAACATGGTTCTTCTCACTTCTCCGTGTTCTGTAACGGAATTCATCTTCAGAATCTGAATGCTTAACAGGCTTCTTCCCACTTTGATGTGCTCTGATACGTGATTCATCTTCTGAATCTAAATGCTTGACAGTGTTCTCACGTCGACGTGCTCTTTTACATGATTCATCTTCTGAATCTGAATGCTTAACATACTTTGATATCTTACGATGACCACTCTTCCTCCTTTCCACTTCAGCAGTGTCATTTTCTGAATCTGATGCTTGTATGGATGATGAATGTTTGCTATGCTTTGAAGCACCAGTATGGTGCTTCTTCTTCTGATGTTCCTTCTTGTCATGCAGTTTCTCTGCGGGCTTCTTCGCTTCAACCTTTTATTGAAAAAAAAAAATTTGATCAGCATATACACGTCAAACATTCTCTTAAACTAATCATAGACAAAAGACCCAAAAAAACCTTAGTAATAAAATGCTATTGTGGTGTAAACCGTGGGTGCAATCCATGCCACGTGAACAGAAACACAGCTACAGCTGTTTGAAGTTACTGCTAGAAGAACTCTGATTATTTACTCAAGTTAAAAACAAATCGTGAAGACTTATAGATCTACCGAGGTCATGATCCAAGGGACAAAAAGATCTTCCTCAGAATAAGAGGCTAGCTATGCTTCTGTAATTAACGAGTCTCGTCTAATCAGCAATGGCTGCATCACTTGAATAAAAACTACCCCATTACTACAATCAAGTTAATTTAATTCCATTAACACCTTTAACTTCTGCATCAGCTCCCCGTGAATGGTTGGTCCAGAAATGCTCTCTGGAGGGAGCATTAAGTTAACACTGAAAGTTCTGGTCTTGGCTATACTCTTTTTCTTCTTCTCCCTTTTTTTTTTCTTCAAACTTTCATCCTCTCTGAGCCAGTTACATCATTTTTCTTCTTGGCAGCCTGCCTTCATACACACTTCTTCCACATCCAACTCGTTAATTTTCTCAACAAACTACTTTTTCTTCCACATATCAGACATCCTGATTCCCCAATCCTGTCTTTCAGGTCCTAAAACCTATGCAGCACACCAAAATGGCGCCGGCGACCATATTTTTATATCTACAGATTTTATTTTTATTTTTTGTGTATAGTGAGAGGTAGAATTTTATATAATTGGCAGACTTCGAAATCATCAAGTCATGTCTAAGTGCCGGTTTGGCATTGCTTATTTGGGGTGATAAGTGATTTTTTAAAAAATTTGGGAAGCCCAGTCCGTTTGGTAAACTATGAGAAAATCACTTATTGTTAAAAATTGCTGTGAGAGAAAGCTATAAGGGAAAGCAGCTAATGAGGTGCTTTCATTTTCTGATTATGCAGGAATCAGTTTCGAAGAGGCGCTGGGTTTAATGATTATGATGCAATTTTTTTTTCTAATTATGCTGGAATCAGTACCAACAATACTTCTAACAAAAAGTTTACCAAACGCCAAACTTCTTTCTCTTACAGCTGATTTCTCTCACAGCAAATCTGACAGAGATTATTTTCACAGCACAGCAATGCCAAAACTGGCCCTAACTATGCTGTCTGGCAAAACTAATTTATTCTTGATTAGTGAGTAAGAGAAAAGTAAAAAAAGACAAACTTACAGATTTGCGAATCATGGCCATCTGGACAGGATTGTTCTTAATACGAGAAAGGGCTTCCTGCTCACGCTGCCGAATCATAAGTAAAGGATCCGAGTGGAGCTTCCTCCAAGCATCATTGGCAGATTGAGGCTTTTCTTCGAACAGAGCTCCTGGCACAGATGCTGATGACTGCTGCTGGAGAATCAGTAGTCACAAAGGATCATAAGAAACATGATTTTGTAGTTGCACTACATTTTATACAATATCATTGATGCACACAATTGGAAATTAAAGATCATAAATACAAATACCTTGGAGGCGGCAGAGGAGGAAGGCGCTTCTTTGGTCTTGGGTAAGGCTTCAAGGGTTTTGAAACTATCGGAACCACCAGGGCGCCCAACGGCCAATCCCGAATCATACAAGAACTCCAACCGCTCTTGCCTCCTGCAAATAACAATCAATTGCAGTTGATTAAGGAAAGGAAAAAAAACCTAACCCTAAGAAGAAAAAAAAAGGAATAAGATTAGAATTGGTTACGGGACGAGGCCGGCTTGCTCCTGGAGAAGGCGGAACTCAGAGCGCTCGCGCTCTTCAACGATCTGTTTGCGGAGCTCGTCCAGCTTCTTCTGCTCGGCCTCGTGCTTTTGCTCAGCCTTCCACACGTTCTCTATGTTCCGAAGGCTCCCTGTGTGCCATCCCTTCTTGTTCAGAAATTTCAACGCCATTCTTCTTCTTCTTTTCCTTCTGCTTCAATATTCGAATGAATGAACTCGAAAAGGTTGAATTTAAACGATCAATTTCAATTTCAATCGCGCAGTCTCTCTTCCTCTGAGGTCTGTGCGTGGCGGGCGTTGTCCCTAGCCATTCTTGTCGCCCGTTATATCTTGGGAAAAATAAAAAACAGTATAGGTGGATTAATTTAAAAGAAAAAAAAGATCAAATCGGATGATATTTTATTATAACTTTTTTTTTAATTGTTTTGTATATAGTGTATTTTTCAATATGGGCATGCTTTTTTGACCAAAAAAAAAAATAGAAATTTTCTATTTAAACCCCGTACTTCTCTTTGTTCAACCCAATACTTAAATCATTAAGCAATAAGTTTTATTATTGTGTAAAAAGACAAAAAAGGTCATCCAACTTAATAATTAACTCTAGTACATCTATAAACACACCCCACCACTCTTCATATTAATTAAGTTTTAGAAAAATACAAACTCCTCTACATCCTATTTAAATTGGATCAGGACAGAGGTAAAGTAAAAATTGTATCAGATCAGGAAAAACTCCTCTACTTGGAAAGAGGTAAAGTTGTTCTCTTTCTCTAGAAAGTATTAAATTTGGGGTTTGGGGTTCCATTTGTTTGTGTTTTTTTATGCTGGGAACATAAAAAATTGTGGGGTTTAAATAGAAAATCTCTTTTATTTCTTATTTTTTCAGTTTGGGGGTTATTTAAGGATAATTTGGGAAGATAGTGGGGTTTTCTTAGAAATTGTGAAAATTTAAATTAAAATATGGGGTGAACTAAGAGAAGTGTGGGGTTTAAATAGAAAATCTAAAAAAATATAAATATGGGCATACTTTTTTTGTTGTTGGAAAATATGGGCATCAATGAAAAATCCGTATATAATACAGGGAAAATGCATTTGTATGATTTGGAAGACTATTAAAAATAATAATGTATTTACTCTTACGTAAAGGAATGTGCAATAGTCTCGTATTTTGGTTTTTTTTTTTGTTCACCTTAAAATATATAATTTTCGTTGGATTACCCACCTTAAACTATAATTTTCTCAATTCAATTCCGACTCTCAAATTTCAAGTACGAAAATAATAAAAAAGACATACAATAGCTTAGAACAAAAATCATAATTTGACTTAAGTGATGAAATTAAATTAATTTGATATGAAATATATATTACTAAAAGTACCTTAAAATATATATGAAAAATTATATTTATTATTACTAGAATAACCCACCAACATACCATGAATTTGTAGGTAAATATAGCAAATCTCCTATATATATATATATATATATATATATATATATATATATAGCAAATCCCCTCCCTACCGTCAAACTCAAATTCACTCAAATTCTATTAAGAAGGGTCACACACTTTGGATTTCTAAAAACAAAAAGAGAATCTTAGAAACATATTGGGGGTGAATGATAGAAATCGGATATGGGCAATAGATACCCAAACAGAGATGCCTTCTCCTTTCTCAACATGCACGCCCAGATTTTTGCATTATTCATGTTCGCGACCCATAACATGGGTACATGGTAGTTTTGTGTTCAATAATTCACGCTTAGTTAATCAAATCAACGCCTTGATTACTAACGCGTGACACCCAACTACCAACTGTCATCGATATGAATTTATTTATTTTTACATTTTTCAGCACATACATGCCGACGTTGTTACATGAGAAGATAGTAAAACAATAAATATAGAGACATCACGGGTTTCATATTAGGACTAATAATACATCACAAGGTCATTATTATGGCATCAAAATAATCAAGAAGAAGTCGTCTTGAGGTGTCTCGCCAAGAGGCATTCAAAAATAGAAATATTTGAAAATAAGGAGATGCTAAAGATACAAAAACGAACAGTTGGGGCACCCAGCTTATAATCTCTTCCTAGAGGAAAATGACTCACTTAATGATCTGCAAGATAAAAACAAATGAGGCGTGAGCAAACAGCCTACTCATATACTAGTTGAACCACACACATAAAAAAAAAGCACTCTCATTGTTACAATAAACTCGTGACACACTCACCTTTGGGTCCCGAAGTAGGTTTTGAACATCAACACCTAAGAGAGTACACAAAACGTAATTAACTTAGAATTCTTCTACGATTGAAACACACTAAATGGTAAACAACAATACAACACGTGAAAATATTAAAAATAAAAACTCATTACCAATTTTGTGCTCAAAAGGAGGCTAATAATAATAAAATAAAGTGATGCGAACTCACATTGAAATGCAGAGAGAGGTCATATTTTTGTTCTCTTTCTGGATCGAACTTCATCACCTACATCACCAGCATCATCTAATTCATTTTCATCAGTATGTTTGCCATCATCATCACCATCCCTTGACATACTGATAGGAGCCAGGTGGGCCCCAATGCTTTTGATGCGCAACCCTTTGCCAGAAACAATAACTCGAAAAGTAGGCGTCTTTAATTCTTCATAATAAGAATCGATTCGAAAACAATCCAGCCACACATTACCTGCCCCTATCTCTCCTCCGGACACATCCACCTTATCTCGACAACCAATCAATTTAAATAGAAGAGAACAAGGGCTAACAAATGATTCCGTAATTTCCCAAACAGCACACAAAACCAATTTTGTCTTCTCCAATACGGAAGTCCAAGGAATTTCAATAGGAAGTTTGTAATTACGAACACTCGTACCATCATGATCAATGTAATCAAATTTACTCTCATCATAGTCATCAAAGTAATGACGAAAAGTGAACCACTCTGGAACTTCACTGCCACTGCCAGGTAGTATAACTCTAGTCCTCCCACTCCTCTTCAGCTGTAACACAACACATGCATATATATTATTATTAATTAGTCGTGCGTGCAGCGTACATAGTATAGTATTAACAATACATGTAATGTATGCATATTAATTATATAGAAAAGAGATAAATACGTCACCTGATACAGTACAATTTTTGCCATCTTTGAAACGTCCAACCCTGGCATATGGCATAGCCTATGGCAATTAGACAAGTCCATGTAACTAATGCCTTGCATGTCTCCATCTTCCAATATCTTTGACAATGTTGAAAATCTTTCCAGTGATATGCAATCACCCATATCGATCGTTGCTATAAATGCTGGAAGTTGTACTAGAATTTCTACAAGCCTCTTGCAACCCCTCAAATCAAGCGCCCGCAGGTTGACATATTTGCTAAAGCACATAGCTAGATTGACAAAATTGCTGTAGGATAGATTAATACTCAGTAAGTGGGACCAGCAACAAAAAATTTCCAAGGATTCAATGTCTGATACATTGCACTCTTCAAAACACAAATCCAACCTGCAGCTCTTGAATGAACTGTATGATTTGGTTCGAACTTCCAACGGAAGTGATTCTGCACTCGATAAAACTTCAGAGATCAAGTAATTTGGAAGTATGACTAGTTTTGGGCATCGACTGAGATTAATCTTCATGACATTTTGCAACCCATAAATACTTTGTGGCAAATTTGCAAGGTTTTCACATCCATGTAAATCTAATTCTCCAAGCCCAATGAGATTTCCAATTGATGAAGGCAACTCTTTTATAGCACTTTCAGATAAGTCCAATCTTTGCAGCCCAATGAGATTTCCAATTGATGAAGGCAACTCTTTTATAGCACTTTTAAATAAGCTCAATTCTTGCAGCCCAATGAGATTTCCAATTGATGAAGGCAACTCTTTTATAGCACTTGCAGATAAGTCCAATCGTTGCAGCCCAATGAGATTTCCAATTGATGAAGGCAACTCTTTTATAGCACTTTCAGATAAGCCCAATGCTTGCAGCCCAATGAGATTTCCAATTGATGAAGGCAACTCTTTTATAGCACTTTTATATAAGTACAATTCTTGCAGCCCAATGAGATTTCCAATTGATGAAGGCAACTCTTTTATAGCACTTTTATGTAAGTACAATTCTTGCAGCCCAATGAGATTTCCAAATGATGAAGGCAACTCTTTTATAGCACTTTTAGATAAGTTCAATTCATCTAAGGATTTCATTTTGTCTACAATTTCTGGAAAACTCTCCAACTTTTTGCAACCGTAAAGACCAAAAAAATTCAGAGATTTCAACCTAACTTTATTTGGAAACTTCGTAAGTTCACAGCAGAAACTAAAATCCAATACTACAAGTTTATCAAGATTTCCAACAGATGGATGAACCTCGACTAAACTTGTACAATCCTTCGCATTCAAGTACCTTAAGGTTGGGCTGCTGGATAGGTCGGGGATTTTAATTAGGAATTGAGATCCCTCGAAATTCAGAGATGTCAACTTTGTCAAATGCTGTGAAATTAAAAATAATAAAAATCAAATGGATAGCATTAAAGAAATTTACAACATACAACAGTTAATAAACGAGACCTCTTAGAAATAATAAGGAATGAGAGATAGTTTAAAGTACCTGCAATCCCTCCCCTAGTTGTTTGATGCGGCTGCGAGGCAGATTGAGCACAACTAGTGCCTTTGGACGAAAGTTGGCTGGAAGAGATTGGAACTGACATTCATGCCAATCAAGCACTCTCAAATTGTTTGGGATAGAATTAGCGTCTCCAGAAAGGCACACGTTGTAGTTTATGAGAATTTTAAGATTTTTCATCTTCGAGAAGCTTGTGCCAACATCCAAGAATATCTCATCATCTTGTTTGGGGAAATTTAACACGATGCCTGTGATTTTGTTTGTTCCCTAATAGAAAAAAGAAAAATGTACTAAGTGCTACAAAGTATTTATAATAAAAAAAATATATTATACTTAACACACAACATGTGTTAGTTATTGAATTAAATAAAACATTACACTCACATATATAATTTAATTTACTTACTGTGTTATTAGTTAGGACATGCTTGACATCTTTATGAAACCACAATCTGCTACGTTCTCCGGGTTCAGTGGGCGACTCTTGCTGAACTATGTCCTTACCCATCTCTTCTAATAAGTCATGCATCTTAATATAATTGTTTTCAACACTTATGAGTGCCTTTTCTATGAGCACTTCAATGCCATATCCAGCGCTGAGGCCACAAGCTACAAGTATTTCTGTCACATCCTTTCTATTTTGACCCTTAAAGAAACATGCAATGTCAAGGAAAACCTCCCGTACGCTATGATCCAATGCATTGTAACTTATTTTGAGAACGTCCAGAATTTTCGTGCTTTTGAAACCATGCAATGCAGCTTTCCATTTATCTATACTTCCACCACATAGACAAGAACCGAGAACTTTCAAAGCCAAAGGAAGGCCTTGAGCATAGCGTATTGCACCTTCTGCAAGTTTCACATAATCACCCAAAGGAGGCTCACTTCTTTTGAAGGCATGCCAACAGAAGAGCTCAAGAGCTTTATGGTTATCTAAAATCTTGACATCATGTATTAAATTAACATCATGAGCAGTTAACAGTTGCTTATCCCTTGTTGTTATGATAATTCTACTGCCTGCACCAAACCAATCACATGCCCCAACTAACTTGTGTAACTGTTCCATGTCATCCACGTCATCAAGAACCAAGAGAACCTTTCTAGGCCTCAACCATTCCTTTATCATAGTGACTCCTTTATCAACATTGGTCACCTTCAATTTTTTTCCCCTTAGAATCTCAAAAAGAAGAGTCTTTTGCAGTTTGGCTAAACCTCCATGCGACATTGAACATTCTCTAACTCTTTCCAGAAAACAACAACCTTCAAATTCATGGGCAATTGAATTATAAACAGCTTTAGCAATTGTGGTCTTACCAATTCCACCAGTTCCCCATACCCCTACCATACGAACTTCGTTTTCCCCCAAATCTAAAAGCTTATTCATAACTTGTACTTGAGCTTGCATTCCAACTGGATGCTCTGCCACTTCCAAACACACAAGGTTTAATACGTGTTTTGAAATCTCTTCAATGATGTTTTGGATAAACTTAGATTCAGATTGATGCCTGCCAATTGAAAAGAATATGAAGCATTTAGTGACATGGCATTTTCTACATAAAATAAAAAATAAAAAGAACATTAAACACACAAAAAGCAGAGAATTCTGAGCAACGATGAATAATAAGTATAAAACTGATTCCAATTAAAGTTTGTCAAGAAAATTAGTATTATAATTTTTGAAACGGAGAAAATTAATTTATTAATAATAAGTATAACCTTAATAATTTTCACACTATTAATTAATTATTGACATCAAAAAATTATTTTCATTCATTTCTTTTAACAAAAAAATTGTAATTACTTTTTATTTGGGATCAAAATGAAGAACTTTCTTCTAGACTAACAATTTCTTTAACATTGACCTCAGCTTCCACGTGGTCATGGGAACCTCCTGTGATCATTACTGATGCTTTGGTGGAAGATTCTCTGTACTAAGTTGTTTTACCCAATCAATATAATCGTTTCGTTTCAAAAAAAAAAAAAAACAACCAGAGTACAAATATAAATAGTGGCTATACTTATTACAAACAAAACAAAATAAAAAGCATTATATAAGGGGGTTAGAAATTTACTCGTCCAAAGGGAACCCTGACAAAGCTGCTGCTTGTGAAAGTGCTGCCCTCCATTTCTTGACCTTGTCCATCTCATCTTTGTATTTGCGCTCCATGTTAGCCAGTGCATCCCCGAAGCTTCCTCTATGATTCCGCACATCTGATGGATTCACCTTGTAAAAAACTGGGATGACCAATTGTTGATTTGATTCTTTGCAATCAAGAATCTTAACAAGCTCATCCAAGCACCACTTTGAGGAGGCATAGTTTTCGGAGAACACAACCACAGAAATCTTTGATTCTTCAATTGCTGTGAGAAGCGCGCTTGATATTTCTTCTCCTCTTCTGAGCTCATCATCCCTGAAGGTGTTAATGCCTCGTTCACATAAAGCGCTAT
Source organism: Prunus kanzakura (assembly GCA_020521455.1). Taxonomy (NCBI): domain Eukaryota; kingdom Viridiplantae; phylum Streptophyta; class Magnoliopsida; order Rosales; family Rosaceae; genus Prunus; species Prunus kanzakura. The sequence goes on along the minus strand of BPUM01000868.1, from coordinate 785,797 downwards.
ACAAATGGTCTGTGAAGTTGTGGCGCGTGTCTTCGCCTCTGAAGCTCAGAAAGACCTGGTTTTTCAATGAATTGGTGAAGGAAGCCGAGGAAGAAGAGGCTCGTTGGTTGGCCATGGAAGCCAACATAATTGTTTCAGTGTTTGCTTCTCTCTTCAGAAAAAAGATGAGTCTTACTCGAAGAGTTTGGGTTTGAGTGAGCAAAATGTAAAAGGCTTCATATTTGCTTTGAATCCAATGTGAATTCATGAAATGGCGAGGAAGCGTCGCTGAAACTTCCAGTCCTCAATTATTGACGCGTTTTCACATGATGGAAGAGCCCACAACTTCCCTGACACGAGCTGTCAATCACTTTTGGGCTTGGTTTTATTTTCGTGGCTTTCTTCCTTTTCTCAATTACTTTTGAGCTGAAATTAGCTAAAGCGTTTATCAACATGAATTATTGACGTAATAATCTGATGTTTGCTAACACGAAGAAGTATATGGTGAGGAAGTGTCGCTGAATCCTCGATGCAAATGCAAAAGCTCTCTCTTTGCTTTGCAATTGCATCTGAATTCATGAAAGGTAAAAAGTCTTTTTTTTTTCTTGTAGTCTGTCACTTTTATCATTTTTGTTCTTGTTGTTTCAATTTGGTCAATTTTGTCAATTTTGTCCTTGTGATTTCAATTTGAAGCAATTCAATGATAATTTTCAATTTCTGTCACATTTTTTTAGCTTTTGTTAGTTGTGGAAGGGTAATTCGGTCAAATAAATTATTAAAAAAATTCATTTATTTTAAAAATAAATAAAACAAAAACAAAAACAAACCAGCCAAACCCAACCCACCTCCCCAAACAAACCAGCGTTTTCATGTGATGGAGAGCCCCCAACAGGACTTCTTGGGTTTCCTAAGAATGTTGCTCACGAATCAAAATGGGTGAGCAAATGCAAAAGCTTTACTCTTTTGCTTTGCATTTGAATTATTCATGAAAAGGTGAGGAAGATGCAGGGAAGAGGAGAGAGAAAAGGAGGGGGAAATAAAAGAAAAACAAGGGGGAGTGGAATGGAGGAAAAAAGGGGAGAGGGAATCATGATGTGTGGTCCTGTTATCACGATTATAACACTATTTTGATATTCGTGATCAATTATGTTATGACTGGCATGATAACTTTTTCACATAACAAAACATGATTGGTTGGAAATAGCAAAATATTATTATCCTAGTTATATACAAATTATTCTCTGGATAGAGAGCCCACAACATAAGGTCTTTACTTCTACTTTGTGGCAAAATTTAATTTCAATTCAAGAAGAGGTCCACGTCCAATTGGTACTTTTTCTACTGGGGAATCATTTTGTTTCTGTTATTTTTTCCTCAAAAGCCAATCAATTTGTTTGGCAATAAAATTACTTTTTCTCATTCAAATAAAGATTTTAAAAAACAAGTATTTCATAAGGGGTTTTTAGCTTAAATGATTAAGAGCATTTATTCTTTCATATGAAGTCCTGAATTTGATTTTCCTCTCCCCCAATTTCGCTTCTATCAAAATAGTAATAATGTTGTAAAGGGGCAAAAGGAAAAAGAAAAAAATATTTAGAGGTTTATCATAAATGCTTGGGTTTCGAACTTTTGTTGTTTTTTTTTTTTTTTTTTTAAGGCTATCTTAGAGGTTTTTTAAACATATGGAGAAAGAGGTACTATATGTTACTTTGAATTGATGTCTCTTTCAACAGGGAAAAAGATAGCTGGATCTAGGTGGATATCTTTACCATAAAAGCACAACGGTCACAGGCAATTTAGCGTAATATAGGGATGGCAATGGGTCGAATCGGGGGTGGGTATGCCATTCCCATCCCCATCCCCATTAAGCTTTTTTCCCCCATCCCCGCCTTCATACCCACAATATTCATATCGGGGATTCCCCATCCCCACATTCGTTGGGGAATGGGTTCCCCGACCCGCCCCATTATGGAAGAAAAAGCCAATATATAACTACTTTGTTGAAGAAAAAAAATAATACTAAGGCAAGATATAATATATACTTATAAGACAATATAAGAATGTTTATATATGTACAGGAAGTTAACTAAATAAATAAGTAGTGTGGCTTAAGATTTGTATAAATGATATAAGTACATAATATAATAATATAAAATTTAGTCGGTACAATTACTTTAATAGCATATTAATATATACTATCATATACCTCATCACAAAATTAATATATATATTCTAAACGGGGAGGGTTTGGGTTGGGGATTAAAATACCATCCCCGCCCCTCCCCAAACACCATACCCAAAAAATTCCCCGTACCCATCCCCATACCCATTTTTTGTCCTTCATACCCGACCCATTAGGGTCGAATCCCCACGAAGACCCTTACCCGCGGGGAAAATTGTCATCCCTAGCGTAATAAAGCAATGTTGGTAGCCAAAGAATACAGTTACACTTGTAGAGTTGGTTATCAAGATATATACATTATATTTGTCAAGTTACAAAGATTAATAATATTCAAGTTCTTCTCTCATTAGCTCCAATTTTAGATTGACCTTCAACAATTTGAGGCTTAAAATGTTTTGTGATGCTTGTGAATATAACGCTATGGTGACTAGCGTCGTATGAAATGTTGAAAAAATATTTGGAGAGAAAATTAGAGATCTGTCTTTGTGGGAGAAAAGGAGAGATTAACGTTAACAATGGGATTGGGAGGAAGAGAGTGCTAGAGAGGACTGGGGTGGGAATGGAGTGTGTTTAGTTTCGATCGTGGAAGAGAATTAATTGAGAGTAAATCACGTCATTTTCTAATAAAACAAATTGAGGCCAATATAGGCATATTGAAATTTTCTTTATTATTTTTTTTTTTGCTGGAAAGTCAGAAGATTCATTGTTTATATATTCTTCAATTGAATTAAGTTTATGATTTCCATTCCCAAAAAAAATATATAAATATCTGAGCAGGTACACTTTACTTAGAATTTAAACTATAATTTGTGTGCTATAATTAAGGAATGAAAAGAGAAAGAAAAATAAATAAATAAAAAATAATAAAAAAAATAATAATAAAAAAGAGGGAAAGAGACAACAGAGAAATCAAAATTATAACAATTATCGTGTTCCTTGCAAAGAGCATTTTTTTTTTTCTTTTTTCAATCAAAAGTGACGCAATAGAATAAATAAATTTTTTTTAAAAACTAGTTACGCTTCATGAAAGGGGAAAATATGCAACATAAACCATGATTCAGTTGACCTTCATATAGTGGCGGATCCAGGAATTTTCATTCCGGGGGTCAACGTGTAAAAGGTTAAAAAAAATTCTATACAAAATAAACCCATCGAAATGAAACGATAATATTCTAATTTATGGTTAATAGATAAAATCATACAAAACACTCATGTTCATTATCAAAGAGAACTGCATCAATATCAAAAAATAGATGCACACTGCAATAAACCAGAAATATCTCTAGTAAACTAAAGAATTTGCGCAATTCTCTTTGCCTCCCAAGGCGCCTTGTCCTATTTGACGTAAGAGCTGGCATATATTAGCGCAATCCTGCTCATTTTAGGGCATTTACGTCATTTTTGAGGTCCGATGTCATTTTGATTTTGGGCTTTATCTGCATTTCTTTTGGGCTCTAGCTCTCAAACTTTAGACCCTTATGAGTACTGTCTTAGGGGGAGCTTTTTCAAGAAAATATTTCTTCAATACGTAAGGCTTAGGTTATTCTTGCAAAACTCTTTGTGGATTGAACATCTAAGGCTTTTTACCTAGATTGACCTTAAGTCCATTCATGCATTCATATCATACATATTGAAATTTTGTTATATGTAAAAATATTGGCTAAGTATGAAAAATGATTTTTCAGAATAATAATTTTCTCAAGATAATTTTTAGCGGCTTTTATTCCTTACATATCAAATAAGAAAACTTGATTTTATGGGATTTTAATATGAAGTATATATTGACTTAATGAGCCATCATTTTTAGCCTAAATCGTATTTTGTACTAAAACCGATTTTTCATATTTTGATTTGGTGGGAATTAGATTTGCTAGTATTTTTATTTGAATCCAAATGGGGGGTACTTCCTTATTTACATTGTAAACTTAAGTAAATGAAGTAATATAAAAATAAATTAAAGTAAAAGGGCAAAGACCCCTCTTGCCCCTATGTGGATCCGTCACTGCCTTCATATGTAACGAAACACAAAGCATAACAATATCGGTAATAAATTTATTATTTATTATTATTATATTAATAATCTGGATGACCAGCTTTCGGTTTAAGCAAAAATTAATTCACAATAACCCACTCTCATGTCAAAATATTGAAGAACAAAAAACAGGCTAAGTTCGCTTTTCACCATTGTAATTTGCTAATTTTGGTTGTTTAGATTTAAAAAAAATGCAAAACTGAAACGTAAATAATTGATTCACTAAATAAAAGGTTTTTTTATTTATCACAAAATGGCCATTAACATTTTTAAAGTTTTTTAGTAAGCAAAAGGCTTGAGCTTGACTTTGTGTAATGAGTAGGCGTTATATTTTGACAGGAAATTCAAACATAACTCACTCAAAAATAATACCAACAAGGTCTAGTCCATTAAAAAAGGGCTTTAACTAGTACTAAAAAAATAATAACAATAATAACAGCTTAGTAGGAAAGCCAAAACTGAGAATATGTAATGAATCAAAATATCAAGTAAGTACTGGGATGCACAGTGGACTTTTAAAATTAAAAAAAAGAAAGAAAAAAAAGATAAGTATAAGCATGTTCTTTTCAAATAACATTTTATAAGCTAAATTAGGATAAAAGAAGATATAGAATTTTTAATTTTTCTTTTTACCGATTGAACTACGTCAAAGGAAACGTTATATTGTATATAAATATATCTTATACAAGATGCATTTCAGAAAGAAAAAGAGGTGTTAGTTGGATTGGCCCAGGTCTTTAGTGTGCTTCCAAGTGGTCATTGGTTCAAGTCTTGTTGTACATGTATTTGTGAGTTTTTCCCTTTTCCTTTCTAACTTTAGCGACAAAAAAATAAAAATAAAAAATCTCCCTAATATTATCCTCTTTTATTAAAGCATACAGGTCAATGACTCCATCGGAGACTAGACCATTGGAACAGATAATGTAGACGTGCGAACATAATTGATTCCACTAGTCCATGTCTCATGAACCACCCTATACCAGTCTTTACTACACAATTAATTGACTTGCAGCTTTCATGATTTGGGTGATAACTAGACAATAATTTCTTCTTTTGTTTTACCACTAAGGGTCCCGGTTTTAATTTCTTCTTTAATTTGGGTGCTAAATTAAGACATAATCATGGTTGTATGGTCACTCAAAAACAAAGAAATTGACCCACATAGCAAAAATAAAAAATAAAAAAGAGACATGTTCTTTTGTACTTTATGGGAAGCTATTTTAGCGCACAATGGTATGGAAGATTCTTGAAAAGATAAGAACGTAAGTTGACAAGGTAAGAGCCCGAAAAAATAAGTCTTCACAATACATTCACAAGTCTTCATCACTAAGTTTCGGACTTTGAAAAGTCTTTCCAGTATCTTCTTTCCTACCACTTTTCTTTTCTTGATTGCAAGATGGTTTGTGGAAGAAAGACTTTGGAGTTTTTCATGCATTTGAGTCAATGTCTTTTTGTCTTATTGAAATTGGAATGTTTGAGTATAATGAAATGAAATTGATAGAAGTGAGAGATTTCTTGGATTCATGGATAAGAAAATTCAGATAAGGTTTTATTGTGTGCTTGAGTGTGATATATGTCCTACCTAATGCGTGTGGTTTAGGGATGGACCTAGAATTTCAAATTGAGGTGGGGTAAATATATCTTACGTACAAAACCAACAAGGTCGGACCCAAGAACTCCCAATATAATGAATCAAAACATCTAGTAAGTACTGGGATGCATAGTGGACTTAAAAAGAAAAAAGAAAAAGAAAAGAAAAGTATAAGCATGTTCTTTTCAAATAACATTTTAGTGTTTGGCCATGGAAGAAGAGGCTCGTTGGTTGGCCATGGAAGCCAACATAATTGTTTCAGTGTTTGCTTCTCTCTTTGGATTCGCTAAAGCCAAATAGTCTTTTTTACTTGAAAATATTGGATGTGAGCAAATGTAAAAGGCAATGTGAATTCATGAAATGGTGAGCAAGTGTCGATGAAACTTCCTGTCTTCAATTATTGAGGCGTGTTCACATGATGAGAGCCCACAACTTCCCTGACACGACCTGTCAGTGCTCGTTGAAAATTAAACCAAGCCCACCGGATACGTTTAGTTTATTGCCACCTGTAGCTAATTCTGTACCTGTCAGTGCTCTCTAGTCGCTAGGATGTCATCTTTTTGCTGAAAAGTCTCACTCTTTCAAAAGAGGCGCCGTTGCTGTTTTGAAGAGATTGAATGAAATTGGGAAGACCGCAACAGTCTACAATGATAATTTTTCTCTTGTATTTATGACGTGTTTTCACGTGATGGAGAGCTCACAGGACTTTTTGGGTTTTCTTGGAATGTTTCTCACAATCGGGTGAGCAAATGCAAAAGCTTTCCCTTTACTTCGTATCTGAATTCATGTAAAGGTGAGGAAGTTGCGGGGTAGAGGAGAGAGAAAGGGAGGGGGAAGAAAAGAAAAACAAAGGGGAAACTCCAAAATAACTTTCAACGTCCTGACATGAGAATGTCAGCCTTATTTGAAGAGTTTGGGTTCTCACAAGGTGAAGGAAATTGTTGGTGAAACTTCCAGTCTACAATGATAATTTCAACTTGGTACTTTTCTACTGTTTGGGAATCATTCTGTTTCTGCTTTATTTTTTTCCTTGGAAGCCAATAGGTAGAGAAAAATTTGTATGAAACGAGGATATCACATATGACTTACCATAATTGACCGGAGATAGTAAAAATGCCTATATTTAATTTTTAAAAAACACCTCCATACAAGAAACTATGCCCAAGCAACGTAGTCAGTGGCAAATTTGGCTAAAGGGTGATTGTTGGAATTGGAGTTGGAAAGGGCCAAACTTAGAAATTTTAACTGAAGTAGGAATGTTGTGAGCAAATGAGCAAGTCTCGGTGAAACTTCGTCTTCAATGATATGATTTCTCTCCAGTCATTATTGACGCGTCTTCAATGGCAAGGTCTTACTTGTGGCAAAATTTAATAAACTTTTTCGAGGTTTGCTAACAACAGTCGCAAGCAATGACACTCGCTCCTTTCTAACCTACACATGTCCACTTTTTTGGGAAATTAAATTGGCATCCAGAGTAAAGTTACCCTACACCCAAATTCCTTTCTAATGTAAACTTACCCTTATGTCCTCACCGAATGGATTGAATTAACAGATTTAAAGGTTTTCGATTGTGGAAAACGTTACAGTTGAAGAGAAGAACAAGTACAAAATCTAAAACTTCAAGTTCAACCACGAGTAAAATTCCTCAAACCTTAAGTTTTTACTAGTCTGCATTTATATTTACTAAATTCAATAAAACAATCTTTTGTTGAAAGAAAAAGAAAAAGGAAAAGGAAAATGATTTTAAAAACTTAAAGATATTACCTATAAATTGTTTTAAAATTTTTACAAAACTCACCAATTAATCTAAACCAAAACAAATAATATGAGAATAAAATATTCTCAAAATAATTTTCGCTGTTGCTGTTATATGCAAAACAGAGATCAGTGAGAATTTGACCTATTAAAAATAAAAGGCCAGGGAGAAAGGAATATGAATGGACAAAAGAGTAATTTAGACAAGACGACAAAAGAGTAATTTAGACTAGACACGAGTGTTTTGAATACCAATTTATTTTCCTAAAAAGTAAACATGTGTCATGTAAAGAAAAACGACTGTCGAGCGAGTGCGATTAGCAAACCTCAACTTTTTCTAGTGGGGAATCATTCTGCTTTTGTTTTTGTTTTCCTTGAAAGACAATATTTGATAAGAGAATTACTTGTTCTCATGCGAAAGTAATTCCAGTAAAACTCAACTTTTTCTAGTGGCTATTACTGATAAAAATTCACCTTTTTTTTTGTCCTTTGGATTCACAGTTGGAACGATGGATAAAATCAACACAATAAAAAAAAAGTTCAAAGAATCTACATGTAAAATAAAAAACTGAACAACAGCGAATCATTTTGGACTTAAATCTAAGAACCCCTAATTATTCAATGTTTAGCTATAGTCAAAAAATAAATCGGTCTTAACCATGAGATGTGGTGTAGTGGTAGCTCACTTCATTCCTTAATCATGAGGTTGGGGGTTCGCTCCCCGCCTATGGAAATGGAGCGCATTTCGTGGCCAGCAGTTTACTTCCATTAAGAGAGCTCCCGCGGCGAAAGGTATTAGTCACTGCTGTCGATGGTGGATATCCTTGTATCTAAACAAAAAAATAAATCGGTCTTACTTGAAGACTTTGGTTTGAGCAAATGCAAAAGACGTTCTCTTTGCTCTGCATCTAATGTGAATTCATGAAAAGCTGAGGAAGTTTACTTTCAGTTTACAATAATAATTTTTCTCCTATAATTATGACGCTTTTTCACGTTATGGAGAGCCCACAACAAGACTTCTTGGGTTTCGTAGGAATGTTGGTCACAATGGGTGAGTAAATGCAAAAGCTTTCTCTTTGCTTTGCATCTGAATTCATGAAATGGTGAGAAAGTTACGAGGAAGAGGAGAGAGAAAGGGAGGGGGAAGAAAAGAAAAACCAAGGGGAGTGGAATGGAGGAAAAAAGGGGACGACAAGCTTTTGGTTTAATCAAAAGCTAGTTGACAATAAAACAGCTCTCATACCAAAGGAAAAAAAAATGTTAAATTTGCTTTCCACCATTGTAAATTTTTTATTTTGATTTTAAAAACTGCAAAATTAAAATTTAATAAAATTTATTTTTAAAAGGGTGCTTTTCCCAGCAAGTGACTTTTTTTTTTTTTTTTTTTTTTCAAATAACGTTTTATAAGCTAAATTAAGATAAAGGAAGACAGAATTTTTATTTTTTATTTTATTGATTGGACCATGCCATAGGAAACGTCATACCATTGTGTATCTATGTATATAAATATATCTTATGCAAGATGCATTTCATAAAGATAATTAGGTATAAAAGTAATGGAAGAAAATCATATACGAGAGTTGGATTTGGTGGATATCTTCACCGTAAAAGCACAAAGTTCACAGCAATTGAGCGTAATAAAGCAATGTTGGTAGCCAAAGGATACAGTTCACTTATGGAGTTGGTTATCGAGATACATTATATTTGTTTGGTTGCAAAGATTAACAATATTTGAGTTCTTCTCTCATTAGCTCCAATTTTAGATTGACCTTTACAATAATTTGAGGCTTAAAATGTTTCGTGATACATGTGAGTGTAACGCTATGGTGACTAGCTTTGTATGAAATGTTGAAAAAATATTTAGAGAGAAAATTAGAAATCTGTGTCAGTGGGAGAAAAGGAGAGATTAACGTTAGCAATGGGAATTGGGAGGAAGAAAGTGCTAGAGAGAACTGAGGTGGGATAGAATAGGTTTAGTTTTGACCGTGGAAGAGAATTGAGAGTAAATCTCACCATTTTCTAATAAAACAAAATAAGGCCAATATAGGCATATTGATTTTTTTTGCTGGAAAATCAGAAGATTCATTGTTTATATTCTTCAATTGAATTAAGTTTATGAATTACATTCCAGAAAAAGAGTATCAGAGCCGGTTCAATTGAATTTAAACTATAATTTGTGTGATATAATTCAGGAATGAAAAGAGAGAGGCTTCAAAGTTCAATTGAAAAAAATACAAAAAAAGGGAAAGAGACAACAGAGGGGAAAATACACAACATAAACCATGATTCAGTTGATCTTCATTTTTTTTTTTGGTCTGAAAAGGATTGTTGTATTGAAACAGCCCAGAATGAGAAGAGAATACAACAATGCTGAGAGAGTCAGCAAGAAAAACAAACAGAAGCAAAATACAACAGGGGCTAGACAGACCTAAACTCCGTCGGAGCTTAGCAAAGCTGTGCAAACCCCACCAGAAAAACAGTAAAAGAAACCTAGTTCAAAACAGATATATCCCATCTGGGGGACAAGGTAAGCCGTCAGAATTCAGAACCCCAACAAGAGACAATGGTGGTCGAATGACCCAACTTTGCAGTTCCATAGCTCTTAAACCAATCGCCGCACGATTTGCAGATCTTGGCACCCACTTCCACCTTCATATGTAACGAAACACAGAGCATAACAATATCGATAATAAGAAGACAATTACTATTATTCTTAATCAAAAGACAATAAATTTATTATTTCTCATTATTATTATTTATTTATCGATAATAAGAGTCCAGGTTATTTTGGATTTGGCTCCAAGACCTAAATCCAGTCTGAGTCACACTTAAGTACACCAAACAACAGCTATGACTTTTGTCCAATTCAGCCTACCAAACAAGGCCTATAGGTATATACATCTTGTGATTCCTACATCAACCATGCAAATTAGAGGTTGTAAGAGACAACATTTGGCTAGACTCCTTGATGATCTATCACTTTTTCAAGTAGAGAAAGTAATTCTTCCCAATTACCCATGGTGCAGAGAAGCCAAATGGCGGCAACCCCAGCCACTCATAACACTGACCAAGTTGGGAAGGAAAAGAAGCCATATTACAATATTGCAGAATGAAAGCAAAACTAACAGCAACCAACTTCCTGGAAAGAGCCCTTATATCATGTAACAAGCCCTGCAAGAGAGCATAAATGAGCAGCTTACCATCTAGAGCCTCAATGAGCACTTCAGCATCGGATTCTACAATAACTTTCCTCCACCCATGTCGAGTCACCACCTCCAAAGCTCTTCTAATAGCCTACACTTCAGACATGGCACTACAAAACACATGGACTGAGCCCCTGACAACCCCTCGCCTTGAACCAACCATGGTTATCTCGAAACACCTACCCAAAAGTGCAAGCTGATTGAACCGACGACAACCACCATCACAATTGGCCTTTGCAACTCCATGCCCAGGCCGTTGCCAAGAAGGTAGGGGAGGTGTCTTCAACTCCAGACAACAAGTAGAGGAAAATAAAGCATGTAGTTTTGCAGCATAGTTTAATTGGTTTTATTTGGATTGCATCCTGACTGGATTGGCAGCATAATCCCTAAAATTAGGATATCAAAATCGATCTAACATGTTCCATCAAATTAGGGAATCCAATTACATCAATTAGAAGTTTAATGGCATATGACCGCTATGTACAATTTAAATTTCACACCATGTAAAGAGATTCAGCATGAAATAATTCGCATTAGAGGAGTCAAAAGCTTATTCTGCAGATGCAACATGCCTTCTACAACGGAAACCTTTCAAAGTTTTTTGTGTCTCTAGATCAGGCATCAATCCTTTTTGGATCATTTCTTTAGCAAGTCTCAAAGCTTTACCCATTCTTTTATCTTGCACATAACCATTCACCAAGGCGTTATAGCAAGAAGCAATATCAGGCACATGACCCAGAGCCACCAAGAAATTAAAGACCTCCTTTGCCTTATCCATCCTGCCAAGCAAACAGTATTCATTAACCAACATACTGCAAGATACTGTGCTAAGCTCCATACCATACTTTATTTTTGCCTCAAATGCTTTGCGAGCCTCCTCTGTCATCCTTTCTTGGCAGAGAGCATCCAAAAGTGTTCTCAACACAATGGCATCAGGTAAGATCCCTCGACCTACCATTTCATCAAACAACCTTGTGGCTTCTCCCGATTGAGCTGTATGGCACATGCCATATATTAAACAGTTGTATGTGACAACGTCAGGTTTTAGACCTCCTTGAGTCATTAGCTCTAGCACAGTGAGGGCTTCATTGGTCCTTCGGTCCTTGCAAAGATATTTTATAACAATGTTAAAGGTTACAACATCTGGTGGGATTCCTTCACCCATCATTTTATTCAACAACTTTGTGGCTTCTCTCCATTGGCCAGAATGGCACAATCCATTAATTAAGGAGTTGTAAGTCACAAGATTAGGCATTTGACCTCTACGGGTCATTTCTTCCACAAGATTAAGTGCCTCTACCGTTTTCCCTTCCTTGCACAAAGCATCCAACACAGCGGTGAATGTTACAATATCAGGCAAGGATCCACAATCAATCATGTTTTGAAATAACTGTGCGGCTTCTTCCCATTTGCAACACTTGCATGAAGCAGAAATTAAGGAATTGAAAATGACAACATCAGGATTTATGCCTTTCCCAGTCATGTCTTCGAACAGAGCAAGTGCTTCTTGAATTCTTTCTTCTTTGCAAAGAGCACTGATTAGAAAACCGTAGGTATATACATCTGGTGGAATTCCACTATCAACCATGTTTTGAAATAACTGTGCGGCTTCTTTCCATTTGCAACACTTGCATGAAGCAGAAATTAAGGAATTGAAAATGACAACATCAGGATTGATGCCTTTCCCAGTCATGTCTTCGAACAGAGCAAGCGCTTCTTGAATTCTTTCTTCTTTGCAAAGAGCACTGATTAGAACACCGTAGGTATACACATCTGGTGAAATTCCACTATCAACCATGTGTTTGAAATAACTGTGCGGCTTCTTCCCATTTGCAACACTTGCATGAAGCAGAAATTAAGGAATTGAAAATGACAACATTAGGATTTATGCCCTTCCCAGTCATGTCTTCGAACAGAGCAAGCGCTTCTTGAATTCTTTCTTCTTTGCAAAGAGGACTGATTAGAATACCGTAGGTATATACATCTGGTGGAATTCCACTATCAACCATGCAAATCAAGAAGCTCTTGGCTTTTGCCCACTTGCCTGATTGGCACAATCCATAAATTAGAGTATTGTAGGTGACAACATCTGGCGTGATTCCGTGATCCTTCATTTGTTCAAACAGAGAGAATACGTCTTCCCAATGATTCATGTTGCATAATCCTTTAATTAGAGAATTGTAACTGACGATATTTGGTCCAACACCTTTGTTGATCATATCTCGAATTTTCGGCTTAGACTTTCTGTCTTCCTGCATCTCCTTAACCATCTTGAGTGCCATACAACTTTTCCCGGCTTTGCATAGCCCATTAATTATAATAGAATAAGTGAATTCTTCACATGGGTATCCTTTCTCTTCAATTTTCCGGAAAAACTCCACTGCCTCAGACAGGGCGCTATTCTTGCAAAGCCCTTGAAGCAAAGCATTCAGGGAATAAGCATCAGGCTCAAGACCATATTTAAAGGTAAGTGCTAAGACAGAGAAACCCAAGTCCACCCTGTTCAGATGGCACAAGCAATTCATGAAAATATTCATTGTAGTGTTATCAGGTTGGAATTGACGACAACCCATCAACTGTTTATACATAGATAACACGGCAGAATATTGCTTCATCTTGTAAAGTGTCCCAAACAAACATTTAAAAGTCCAATTAGAGGGAATGGGTTTCGTTTGAATCATGGAATTGAAGTAACCCAATGCTTCCTCTGACTTAAGTGTTCCAGATTTGAACCGTGTTTGAATCAGAGTCTCCATATCACTAACATTATTATCAGCATCAGAATGAAATTCACTTCTTTTCAGCAGAAAGGGAGTGATAAAAGAACGATTACCTGGTCGTGGGCTTGTGGTTAGCATTCTCATCATTGTCAATCTCAGTTCAATATGGCGTGGACATCTGAGCTCGTGCGAGGGACATTTTCCGAGGCTTTTCTTTGGTGTTTTTTAGGCCTATAATTTGGCCGGAACAGAAACAAAGATGAGAAAATAAACGGCGGTGGAGATATAAAGAAATAGGGGATTAGAGTTGGGATTTGGCATTTGGGCTCCTGCGAAATGGGCTGGGATAAATGTAATTGGGCTGCTGGCATATTAAACTTTTTTGTTTTTCTGTTTTTGTTGGAAATATTATATAAACCTTATCATGAATAAGAGTTGCACAATTAAAAATGTTATACAATTTTTATTATGTTAAAACTAACTAACAATGAATGCACTTGATTAATTTATGATATTTTGTGATGTAAATTTTATTTATTAACTCTTATTTCATCTTTAAAAAAAATTTATGAACATTTTAAAGGAAATAGTAGTATAGTAGATAGCACCATTACTTATAATTATATGTATGTTTAATTTATATAGGGAGATTGATATAATTAAATTTATGTTTAATCTTGGTTTGTATAAATATAACTTGGGAAATCTTTTATGTTTTATGTATACATATACATTGTAACAAAAAAAAAGATACACACGTACATCTAAAATCAAATGAAAGTATTTCACGTGGTATTAGCTAATAACAACTTAATGGAAAAATAATTTGTGATATGTATATTTGTTCATTCTTATAAAAAAAAAATGTGTTAGTCTTGCTCTAGACAAGCACACATATACTCATATCATGATTCATAGGTAACAAGCACACATATTCATTTTTGTTATATAGTATAGTTAAAAATACATAATCTTAAAGTGATATGTACTCTTATACATATGCATATATATATGTATATATAATAAACCTTTAGTATATATATTTAGTATATATAGGCATGTGTGTAATTCTAATGTATACATGTATGTGTGTTTTATATATACACATATATTATAACAAAAAATAGATACACATATATAGAATACATAAGTATACATGCATTTTTGTTATATAGTATGTTTGGATATGATAACCACACATATGATTTTTTGTAATATTCAAACAAACATGTTAGCCCAAAATACATAGTCTTAAAGTAATATATACTCCTATGTTTAGTATGCATGTATATATGAATGTTTGTATGTTGGAGGGCACTTGAATATAACAAATAAGAAATGAAATATATATAGACCTATAAACTAAAAACAATGCAATTAAAATTATGAATCATAAAATATTATTATAAAGTCGGAATTTTTTGGAAACAATTGGAAAAATCGGATCAGAAAGGGTTCGAAGAACTTTAGAAATTTTTGAATCGGAATTTCGAAATTTTCAAAATTTACAAATACATTCCGATTCCGATCTAAATTTTATCGAAAATTTCGGATTTAAGCACTTTCAGATATCGAATGTATCGCAGTCCAATTTTTTTGGAAATTTTCGATCCGGAATTGGTCGGAATCGGATTCCAATCCAATTTACAACACTACAATGAACAGACGGCAGACGGAGGCTGTAGCCAGTGCACTGGAGGAGAGTGGGGCCCTCTTCATATGGGCCATGAGGGCCCCAATGAAAGGAACGGACGTTGATGAAGAGGATAAGAGCATGATCCCACATGGGTTCACCGCAAAATGAAATACTGAGACATTGGGCCTTTGGATCATATTTGACTCACTGCAGTTGGAACTCAGCACTGGAGGGGGTTCTGGGTGGGGTTTTGTTGGTTGCATAGCCCATGCAAGCTGACCATTATGACAAGTTGACAACACGAGGGTGGATGAGCTTGGCGTGGCCATCAAGGCTTGTGAGGGATTGGGGACGATTCCCTATTCAGTGAGTTTAAGCAAGGTCTTGGCTGAGTCTGTAAATGGGAAGAGGCCCAAGAGGGTTCAAGTGATGGAGCTGAGGAAGAAAGCTTTGGATGCCGTTAAAGAAGGAGGGAGTTCTTGCAAATGATTTGGATGCAATTGTTAAAGCAGTCTCGGCCTCAGAATTGGTTGATGTAGGAGGGCCAGAACTGAAATAAACAAAGTTTGATGTATTTTCAAATGAATTAGGAAATGGATTAAGTTTAATGTCCATTGTTTAGGGGGTTACCCGTCTTGGTAAATTTAGTGTTCATGTAATTAAGATGTGGTTTAGAAGGAGCAAGTGTTTTGGTTTCTTTATACATTCGAAACAATGATCACCATTAACATGATCTGCAAATTATGATTTGTCCAATATTTTTCGAGGATGATTTATGCATTAAGACTTGAAAATTAGACACTTCGAATTATTAAAATAGAACCCTGAATGAGCCTTACAAGGTATTCCCCAAATATTTATTTGAGATATAGAACACTAAACCACATGCACCCTTCTCCATGGCGCCAATTATATGTCCAAGGGAAGTTGTTCCTGTTGCAACTTGCAATATATATGTTAGTTTGCTTGGTTGTTTATCTCCAACTGTGAATTAATGTTGGCCATAGTTACTGTCCTGTTGGAATTTTCATAAGTACGTGCTGGAGCAAGCTAAACGCTGACTACCATTATCAAAGGGTGGACTCCATGTACAACTATAAGATTATGTATAGAAGCTAAACGACGACATATGAACGTATGAGAAACGCTGACGCTGATATGTATATATGTCTTCAGCGTTGGTTCAGAGACGACCCGGCCGTCGTAGACTGGATAACATTGGAACAAACAAATTAGTAAAAACGAAGAAATAATTTGACTTTTCAAAGGGACAAAATATTTAGGTTTTTTTAAAATAATTAAGTCTATTTTAGCCGGACATATTATACAAAAATCCATATAAAATGTATTTGGAGATAAAAACTCAAAACTAGCCATTTGTTATTTTTTAATTGATTCTTAGTGTAAAAGCCTCGGAAAACATAAATATTATAACAATGTCATCAATGGTTGTTTCCATTTGGGTCCGCGTCATCAACTAAAAGTATATACATGTTGATATATGGAAAAATAATACAACTTACCTGGTGATTAACGACCCATTTTTTGTAACTTTTCGTTTTTTCTTTTTAGTTTTTATATATTTTTTTAAAGCGTACAGAAAAAATGTATTAGAGAAAGGAAGATATTCAGAAAGATGGACGAATGATGGGAAGACCTTATATTTCCCGTAGCTAACCATGACATGAGTATATATATCTTCCTCATATGTCTTTTTCCATCTGCCGATAAGAACTTGAGAAAGGCCATAAACAGTTAATTGACTTGCTACTTGAGTCAGTGCATGCGTGTGTCACCAGAAAAAAGTTTATTTGTAATTAGGATAAGTAGTAGGATTGTAATTACGAGCCGCGACACAAACCCGAGACAATAGTGATAATGTTTGTCTCTTTCATCTCCACCATCCATGCAAGGGAGAGTGTAAATGTGTGTTGATACATTGTTTTTTTTTTTTTTTACTTCCCTGTTTTGATACAAGCTATACATGTGAGTGAATTTTCAAACACACCACTTGAGCTACAAGCTTTTTGGGCTTAATTATATATTGTGGCTCCATGATTCCTTGACAACTTAAATAACAAAGACATGATAAGGTGTAAAATCATTTATTGATGAATTATTCCTTGGCTCCATACTACAAATTTTACTTCATTGACTGGAGCCGTTTATTTTTTTAAGTTTTTGACATGGTGTTTCAAGAAAATACAAAAATGACCCCCACATAATTGAATGGTGAAATAGCTTCATATTTAAGTGGTTTTTGCATAGATAATCTTTGAGGGAATACGTAAAAATTAAACAGTTCGGAGCATTGAAATACAATACAGAATGAGCCTTATAAGAGTGTCCCTCAAATAAGATATTTTAATAAATCCCTCACTTGAAGCTCCCTATACGTATACGTATGGTATTGAATTATTGTCTTTTGTGGAGTGCATAATACAAGGTCTAGATCCCATGAGCCACGGCGAGCATACCCATCTTAACTAGTCATTTGATTGTATATTGCCTATAAATATCCAGGCTTGCTACTTTACTTTTACTCATGAGTAGCATACACTTTTCATTCTCAATACAAATATATCCAGAAGGAGTTAAGGTGTGCTATGGCCTTGCATGGGAGGATGCTGCTCATTGTGCAAGCCTCTTTGGAAATGGTGGCAGTTGTAATATTAGCAGCTGCAACAACAGCGGCTCTGCCTCAAGCCCTGCGTGGTTGCCAAGAGAAATGTGGTAATCTCACAATCCCATACCCATTTGGCATAGGAGAAGGGTGTTACATGGCCGGAGAATACTTTAATCTCACTTGTGATACGTCCACTGTACCCCCTACAACATACTGGGGTAACTGTTACCAACATATTCCTTCCTGATGCCGAGATTCAAATCCAGCAGTGTTGCGAAAGATTGTTATGACACCAAGGGTCAGAGTACGATCGCTATGCTCTGGATGCCTCATCCTTTCACAATCTCTGATACCAAAAATCGGTTGTGATACTATAATACTTATGCAATTTTCAAAGGTTACCGAGACCAAACCATGTTTGCCACTGGGTGCACGTCCTGGTGCGATGGCCTTGGCAGCGTTGATCAGGACTCTTGCTCTGGTGCTGGTTGTTGTGAAACTAAGGCCATCTCCAGCCATGGGCTATATCCCAAATATAGCCTTAAATTTATGCAAAACCCATCTCCAACCATGGGCTAAATAAAATTTTGGCCAAATTTGGAGGGCCACATTTGGCCCTTTAGCCCTCCAACCGGGCCAAATGTAGCCCAGTTTTGGCCTAGGCCAAATTCATAGTGGACCCCACCATGCGCTTTTCAATCACGAAATATTAAAGCACTCCCCCACTTGCCTTATTAAAAGCTGGATATATATAGAGTTTTAAAAGTTGTTTGAATGTTTCTTGTTGGCAACGACCATTGGAATCCATACCTACCCACTCCCTTTTAAAAAAAATAATAATAATAAATGTGGTCAGTTTTTGCCATCTTTTCAAGTGTTGTTTAAAAAAATAATAAAAGAGTCTTTGTTCATATCCGTTGAACTCAAACATTGAATCCCATCCTTTCCTTCTTCTTTTTTAAAATAATAAATGTGGTCAGCTTTTGCCATCTTTTCAAGTGTTGTGTAAAAATAATAATAAAAAAGTCTTTGTTCAGAACTGTTGAGCTCAAACATTGAATCCCTTCCTTCCCTTTCCTTTTTTTAAATTTTTTTTTATTTATGTCTTCACGTTTTTAAATGTTTTGTTGTTTAAAAAAATTATAAAAAATTATGGGTCATGATCGTTGGAGGTCAGACCCTTGAACCCTTCCAATATTTTAGTTTTTGTAGTTGACTTTGATGGCTTTATTATTATTTCTTTTAAAAATTTAAAAACCTAAAATTTGTCCATAAATACCTCTCCCACTCATTTCATTCCACATTTCTTACAAATTCTATCACTTTCTCTACTTATTCACAACTTTTCACACTTTTTCTTGTTGTCAAATATTTTCCACACTCATTTCCTACAAATTTATTTTCTTTACACTCTTTCTTGTTGTCAAATACTCTCCACACTCTTTCTTGTTTGAAAAATGTCCCGGACTTTGAAGGGACGAAATTGGTCACAGGTGGAAGATGAACATCTTTGCAAGGCTTTCATAAAAGTCTCCTGTGGGTACTAACCAAAAAAGCACTGGGCTTTGGGAACGTATCTCACAAAAATCATAGCCCGAAAAATTATTCAGATTCCTTCAGGATAATACGTGCCACATGGACACAAAATCTTATAAAAAATCTTGTTCTTAATACGTGTCATATATGGAATGTTGTCTCTAGTTGTGGAATGTATAGTTGTGGAATGTATGAGTGTTTAATTAAATTAAACAATATATAGTTGTGGAAAATAGTAGTTTAATTAAATTAAACAATATATAGTTGTGGAATGTATGAGTGTTGTACCATAGTTTTTCTCAAAATAATAAAATATGAAGGACCCTAAAATATAGCCCTGCATGGCTGGAGATGGAAAAATTTAGCCATGCACTATTCTTTAAAAAATTAATATTTTGGGGGGCTAAATTTTTAGCCCTATGACTGGAAATGGCCTAAGATCCCCAGTGGCCTGTACAATCAAACAGTCGAATTGTACAGCTATAACAATAATTCATAAGTAAAGGACGTCAACGCCTGTAGCTGTGCCTTCGTTGTGGAGCAAGACAAGTTCAAATTCTCCAAAAACAGTTTTCAAGAGCTGAGCACAAAAGAGAAGCTTCCAATGGTTGTTAATTGGGCAATTAGGTATGAGCCAGGACCTTGTGATGCAGCTCGAAAGAGCCCGCATTATGCATGCAAGGCGAATACCACATGTGCCAACCGCCCCAATCAGTCTGGTTACATTTGCCGATGTTTGGAAGGTTACCAAGGAAACCCGTACCACCCAAATGGTTGCCAAGGTGAGATATTTTAATATCTGCTTCTTCAAATGACGCTATATATCTGTATAATATAGGGAAATTGGCAGCTTTACCCCTGGCTCACCTAATTTATTCACTAATATCTTTATTTTGAAACCCAATCACAAATGCCCCTTATAAAAACTCCCTATGACAGCCTATTGCCCATCCTTCACTTAGTTTTTTTTTCTCAGTCGTTGCTCTTCCTCTTCCTCTTCTTCCTTCTCCCAAACCTCACAAAATCCACATCCTCCATAGAATCTCCGTAACTCCATTTCCTCTTAGTTATATCCACCTCCACCATAGAATCTCCCCTCCCCTCCTCTCTTCTCTCTCTCTTTCGTTCGCACCCACATCGGCGACAGTCACTGTCACCTCCTCAGAAACCCTAACCCACATCGGCGACGACCACCTTTCCACCTTCATCTCTCACTCTCTGTCACCTCTCTCAACCTCCATGCCTAGATATGGCATCTCAAGTAACCAGCTTGGCTTTTCTCCTGCACATTTGGGTTTTCTTCTCCTTGTTTCAATTTCATATATGGGTTTGGGTTTTTGGTACTTGATGTGAGTTCAAGTCCCTCCAAGGCAAATTTGGGTGAGATTGTACAGAAATTTGTTGAAACATAATTGTGGGTTTAATTTAAAATTTTACTCTCTCTATATTTTCAGCTTGTGTAGAGAATGTTATTTCAATGGGATTATACAAGAACTTTTTGAACCAAAATTTTGGGATTTTGCAGCAAATATTTCTCAGTTTGTCTTCAGGAATATTATGCTTGAAGCTTGTCCAATCTACAATGATTTTGAAGATTTTCTTTTGCTTATTGAATTGGATTACTGAGTTAGGTTTTTATTCTAACAAAAAACAATTGAAGAAACATAGTTATTTGGTTCAATGGTCTCTTGGTTCAATGATCTGAATTTGTTTGTTCTGTTTTGGGATGTGATTTTTGGATGAACTATATAAATTGATTATGTCTTGAGGTGGAGGATATCTCCAAAAGTGACTGTGGAGTTTGTAAGTTTTATGAGAATGCCAATATTTTAACATAAGTTTGATACTGTAAAGTTGGCATATGTTGGATCTTGGTTTTCTCTATTTTTCGTAATTCAATCTTGGATCTGTTTTTGGTGCAGTCTATAGTCCTCAAGGTTGGTATCATGCCAAGGTTGTGTTGGTGCCGTGAAAAGGGTTCTTGGAAAACTTGAAGGTTTGTTGATAGCTCTTGCATTTATCCAGTTCCATTGTCTTGCTCTTCTTCTTCTCTAAGACTGTGCTTCTTTAACTGTTTGAACAATGCCAAATGCACTATTGATGATTTCCTAATTTGTATTTGTATTCGCCTGCCAAGACACACATTCACTTCACCCATGTTTATAATAACGTTTATATTGCAATTGAGTAGTACGAAATCATGTGCATGAATGTGAACTTTAATTTTGCAATGGTACTATCTTGTGAAAATTTGCTATATGAAGAATTGGGTCATTTAGAAAAACCAACAATCTGTATGAAGATAGGATTCTTGAAGGTAGTCATTCACTGGAGAAACCACATATAGATTTCTCAGAGGTATATATAACTCAGGAAACTTCAAGCTCAGCTCTTAAATGATGTATATCATAATTTTTTTTTTTCTTTCTTCTATTAAAAAATGTATATCATACTGCAGTTTTACATTTATCCATTCTATTTGTTGTAGTGCATGTAAATGTATGTGTACGATACTTGTAGTGCCTGTAAATATGTCTGAACTTGTTTTGGTATTGGTTTCTATTATAAATTTTGGAATTGGTTTTTGTTTTTAAATTGGTTTCAGTTGTGATTGAATGTTATGTTTTTGTTTCCATTGTGATTGAATGATTTGCTTCTAATATGCATTTTTTATCTGTTTTATACAGATGGAAGATTGTCTTGTTTCAAGTGGTAGCATTCTCTTGGGGAGGAAATTGCTAACTTTAAGCTTAAATTCGGTTCTAAGAGGAGATGTTGTTGAATTTTTCTAATGTGTTAAAATTCCCGACCAAGAGGAGATGTACATTTTTTATTTTTTGCCACTTTCTTTTGTATATCTTAAGATGTAATGAGATAACATTGTTAGTTCATCAATTTATGAAAGTCAAGTTAGAAGGAAATTTGTCAATCTCTAGTTTCCATGGTTTTATCGTTCCCCTTACAAAGAAGAAACAAAAAAGTACAAATGTAACCAAATTAGTGATTTAATTGGCAAATGCCATGACAGATATGTATTGCACATGTATAGCCCTTTATTGCTTGTGTATTGCCCCCGTATATCCTTTTTTTTTATTTTTAAAAGTTTGTTGGAATAAATTTATAGGGGGAATATGAAGTTTTTGTATTGCCATTGTATAGCATTTTATTGCTTGTGTATTGCTACTGTATTGCCCCCGTATATCTTTTTTTTTTGTTCAAGTCTGTGCTGGAATAAATGTATAGGGGAGTATAGAGTTTGTATATTGCCATTGCATAGCCTTTTATCACTTGTATATTGCTGTTGTATTGCCCTCGTATATCTTTCTTTTTTCAAGTCTGTGTTGGAATAAATTTATAGGGGGAGTATGTGTATTGCCATTGTATACCCTTTATTGCTTGTATATTGCTAGTGTATTGCCCTCATATATATATATATATTTTTTTCCAAGTCTGTGCTGGAATAAATTTATCGGGAAGTATGTGTATTGCCATCGTATAGCCCTTTATTGCTTGTATATTGCTAGTGTATTGCCCTTGTATATCCTTTTTTTTTTTTTCAAGTCTGTATGGCGGATACGAAGGTAGGGGTGGGGGATAAAAGCTTTATAGGGATGGGGATGGGAATGACATACCCACCCCCGATTCGACCCACTAAATAAAAAACTTTGAATACACAATTTAGGCCCAAAAATGACAAATTTTAACAACAATGTAGCACATAGAATACGCAATACATGCCAAATTATGAAAATTTAACAGAATTCAGAATCCACATAACACAAAACCCAATACAAATACAATTCAAATTCACACCCCATAATTCATAATGTATGTCCAACATTAGGTAGTGGAATATAGTTTTTACAGGTGCTTTTATTGTGGCCTGTGCCACTGCACCTTGAGCATTTTCTCCTTATGATATCCTCTCCTTGCGAAGGAATCCTTAGCTTCTTTCGTCGGCCTGGCATGACCTTTGCATTGGGAGGACGCACAACTCTACTTTGGACATCTTCAGGAATAACCCACAACTCTTGAGGTTGTACCGGGTATATGGTATCTGAATAAGCATCCAACCATGTATTTCGAGTGTAATAACGAGAAGCCATGGAGTATACATTTAGTTTCAAGAAACGATACACTGCAACTACATGCTTGCAAGGTAGTTGCTCAAGCTGAAACTTCCTACAACTGCAAGTGTTATTCGTCAAATGTACGTGGCTGTCCATATCACCGTCCACGACATTATACTCTACGTGATTCAGTTTCTCGACATTCATCCTTGAAGCACATTCCAACCTGTGTCTTAGCTTCTTCTCGCCAAAGTCAGGGCACAATGTTGATGTACAATTCAAAGCAAAATCACGACGTTTACTGAACCATTTCACAAGCAGATTGATGATTTCATCAATCAAATGCACCACTGGTAGCATCCTTGCAAACCGAAGGACTGAGTTGAGTGACTCCGCAATATTTGTTGTCATTACATTGTATCGACGTCCATCCATGTGAGCTCTAGACCACTTGTGTAATCCTGCACTTTCAAGATATTGAGCAACCTCATCATTTCCTTTGATCTTGCGAAAATGACGATTAAATTCAGCGATACCATAAGATTTCGCAGCTTGTTCAAAGTATAGCAATAATTTATCACGTTTTTTTCAATTTGAAAGTGCGTTTCATGTTCCCCTTCATATGGTAAAAGCATATGCCATGTTGCGCTGTTGGAAAAACTTTGTGCCACACATTCTCTATGCTAATATTCCGATCAGAAATAATCACAAGATTTGGACACTCACCAATGGCTTCATGAAGCTTACTGAAAAACCAATGCCATGATGCATCCGTCTCTAAATCCCCAATTCCAAAAGCAAGAGGATATATATTTCGATTTTCGTCAAACGCATTGGCAACAAAGAGGACACCCTTGTACTTACATTTTAAATGTGCGGCATCCACAGCAATGACTGGCCTCATCGAAGATTGAAACCCTCTAATACATGCCCCAACAGCCATAAAAAAAATACAAAAAATGATTGTTCTCATCGGTGTGGATGTGTGTCCTTGTGCCGGAATTCACACACTCTAATTCGTGACAATAAGCTGGAAGGAGAGAATATGCCTCCTCTACTGAACCTCTAGTGGACATTAGAGCTAACTCCCTCGATCTCCAAGCTTTGCAATAATTAATGGTGACACTGAAGTTTTGTTTCACATCTCTGATTATATCACTTGGTGTGTATATTGTGCGAGAATCTTTCAGCTTCCGTTTCACTGCATTACCAACGAGTTTAGCACTTGCGTGACGATGATTGTCATGTATAAAACTCATATCACATTTATGGACCGGATTATATTTCACAATCATGAAGTTCTTTTCTCCATAACTAGATGCACGAAGCCTCCATGGGCATGAACCTTGAGAACAAACCACAACCAATCGACTCTTGCAAGACTGCTTCACCTTACATTCAAAGTGACCTCTCACTGCCGCCAACTGTAACTTGTTGGACAGTGCTTCCTTACTAGAGAAAATTTTCCCAACTTCCAATTTTGGATCCCAATTATTCTGTGAATACGCACTTTCAATATCTTCTTCTTCATCATTTACAATACCCAAATTGTGCACGTTTTGTTCACCCATTTGCCTCCAATTATGTTGAATAGGAAGTTCAGACGTTGTTCCGAAACCCGTCACACCCACTTGTGAAAATGTCTCCAAATGGGCCAAAATAGGAGGGGCTGAGTGCATTTGCAAGCCATTCATTTCCGTACCATTATCACCACTATGCATCCCCTCCACCCCTGTAAAATCAATCATGTCTAAATATTATGTTCCAGAATCACCATGTATATCATCATTGCTTTCAACTATGGCATTTGAAGAACAGGTCATCCGACTGATATCGGTCGTGATATGCATACGATCACCTACGACATTTGTCACTCCTCTGTCTTCTATGCTCACTAGTAAAGGAGCTACTTTCGAAGGAATTACGTCACAAATGTACTTAATAAAAAATTTAACATCATCATTATCCTCAATCTTGATATGCTTACACTCATTCGAGGATATTGAAACTGAGAACTTTAAACAAAGCTTGTCTTCCTTGTTGTCTGTATTAACAATCTTATGCACCCTTTCCAAAAGCTCACCAAACGTGATGTTTCGCGAAACTATTACGCCTTTTGAGTCACCCCCTTCATATGTGCACATCTTCTTTGAGGTTACCCATTTTCCATTGTAGCAAACCAAAATTGCAATTGTGTCCATTTCTGACCATAATAAAATTTCCTTTTATTAACACATGTTAAGCTACCAATAAAAAATCTATCAACTAGTGGATAAACCATATAGATAAAACATCAATTAAATATCAGTAATCAACAATTTCAAAACATCAGTATTATGCAAAATGAAACGGTTTAGCTAGCCTAGCTGTGTTTCAAGCTCCAGCAAAGAAGGCATGTGTCAAGAACTCTTAAAGTTAAATTCAACCCAAAGCCATTAACCTAGGGTATCATATTACTAACTAATTACTTATAAATTGCCAAACCTTGACTTTCCAAGGTTGTTACATATTGAATATCATACCACCCAAAAGAGTGAATACATCACTTTCAAGGAGATCTACAAGTCCAAGTCTCAATCACAAAACAAGTATACATCATTTCAAAGACAAATCATAAGCACAAAACAGTGTATCCAAGTCCAAGAGCTTAACAACCACAGGAAATAGTTGGTAAATTTCATTTAATCACAGAAATAGCAAGCCAAAACAGAAACCGATTAATGTCTCATTCAAAACAGTGAAAGCAATCACCCAATAATCTGAAACAATTAAAGAAACCCAAAAAAAAAAAAAAAAAAACCCATATCAGAACTCACCACAGTGAAGATCGACGATGAAGTGTCGTGGCTTTGGGGTGGAAGTCGATGACGGAGGTGGAAAGTCAAGACTATAGCTTCGTTGTGGAGGCCGACAACGGAGGTGGTGAGTCGCGCCTTGGCTAGGGTCCGATTCCAAATTTGGGGTTCAACCTTGAGGTTGAAATTAGCTCTTAGTTGGAAGATATAACTAAGAGGAGATAAAGTTAGGGGTGATTCTATGGTGGTGGAGGTGGATTTTGTGAGGTTTGGCAGAAGGAAGAAGAGGAAGAAAAAGAGCAAAGACTGAGAAAAACAAAACTAAGTGAAGACTGGGCAATAGGCTGTCAATATGGAGTTTTTATAAGGGGCATTTGTGATGGGGTTTCAAAATAAGGATATTAATGAATAAATTAGGTGATCCAGGGGCAAAGCCGCCAATTTCCGTATAATATATATGTATTATAATTCAATGGGGTGTTAGCTCATTGGTAGAGCTGTTGACACGCAGGCCAGTGGTATGTGGTAGATAAGTTTGGTTGTAAATTTTCAATAATTATGTGCAACTGTTGTTGGGTGTTGTGAATTAGAACTAACTCACTCCCCTTAAGATCTTCTTGTTGATGGATTTTAGACAAACTCAATGATGGATGAATCTCACACACACACAGAAAAATAACCAAGCACAAATGACACAAGTGTTTATAGAGGTTCAGCAATTTACCTATATTCTCTTTGGTGATCCCCTTGAGAAATTTCACTAATGAAGATAGGTTACAACTTTGGTTTACAAAAAGAAACCTCCTTAGAACACTACCCTCACAATCTGTTTCTCTCACACTCTTTGCTCAACACCTTGATACACTAGAGAACTCTCTCTTTCCCTTGGTTTTTCCTGGACTCACTAGTTTCCAGCTACTTCACCTCTCTTCTTGCTATCTTGCTTCTTCTTCCCTTTTATACACAAACCTTTGGACTTAGGAGAAGGCTCCATCTTTTCCTGCACGTTCTCCCCTTTATTACCTAACATAGACCACAGGTTAGGCAAGCCAAAGGTCAGTCATTAATGGCTACACACTCAGCCACCCTCTCTAGAGCCAAGAGGTAGGAACTCTTTGAAACAAGTCAACAATTAATCATAAATGCTCTCCCAGCTTTCTAGCAGATTGCCAACCTTCATTTAACTCAGAAGTGACCCAAAAAGTCCGTACAATTAAGTAGAAAGCGATAGCACATGAAAAGAGGAGTTGAAAACGCGTGGAAAATCAAAACAGCACGACAGGAGCGATCAGTTAACCAAATAGGCAGCGTGGTTAACTGACTCCGCCCAGAATGATTCGGGCAACCCTGCATGAATCCTCATACATCTCTCACGCTCCATGAGAGTTCTGTTCATCCTCTTCGCAACTCCATTTTATTTGGGTGTCTTCTTCATGGTAAAGTGCCTTTTAATGCTTTCATTTTTGCAAAACTCAAGGAACTTGTTGTCTTTGTATTCACCTCCATTGGCACTCCTTAGGATCTTGATATTTCTTCTGGTTAGGTTCTCCACTTTTGCCTTCCACTCTTTGAATTTGGTGAAGACCTTAGATTTCTCCGTCATGAAGTAGACCCAAACCATCCTTGAAAAATCATCCAAGAAAGTCACGAAATAGCGAGCTCCACCCTTTGATTTAACCGGTGATGGGCCCCATGCGTCTGTGTGAATATAATCTAGCACACATGTGGTTTCTTCCTCTTTATTTCGCTGCTTGAAAGCTATTTTTGATTGCTTTCCCATGGTACAAAATCTGCAGAACTCCAGCTTGTAGCTCTGAACACCTTTCAACAGCTTTCTGTTGTGTAGTTCCTACATGCCCCACTCACTCATATGCCCTAGCCTCAAATGCCAAAGCTGAGTTTCATCATCTGAGTCCTTGCTTGTGGATACAGCTTCTCCACCTGTGATTGTTGTACCACACAATCTATATAGACAGTTAGGTTGAACTTCTCCCTTTATAATCACAAGTGAACCTTTTGAGATTATGAGTTTCCCTCCATTAACTTTGAATGAATAACCATTCTTATCAAGAGTTCCAAGGGAAATGAGATTCTTACGCAACTTTGGAATGTGTCTCACCATTGCGAGCGTCTTAACAGTCCCATCATGCATCTTCACCTTGATTGTACCGGTGCCTTTGACTTTACAAATTGAGCCATCCCCCATCATAACTTCGCCACCTTCTCCATTTACAGATGTGTCAAACCACTCCTTGTTTGAGCACATATGGTATGAGCACCCGGAATCCAAAATCCAATCGGAAGAGGAACACTTTGAAGAATTAGCAAATGCATTAGTTTTAACATTGCTATTAACACACAAAACACTACTACAAAAAGTGAAAAAGATGACCAGAAAAAGACGACGGTAGAAAAAAATACCGTCGTGGATAAGTGACTTAAACAACTAAAAAATGGAGGTCCTGTTGAATATTTTTTTTAAACGACGCACACAAATGCAAAAGCGTCGTCTTATTAAAAAGGTTTTCTTTAGAGTTAAAATTTGACCAAAAACAACGACAGCAGGTGTGAATCCACCGACGTAGAAAGTAAAGACGACAGTTCAACAAAAAACTTGCCGTGTTAACTCCTAACTAAACACGACCAACTTTTCTTAGTCTGCGTCGTATAATATAATAGTATCCACGTCGGTATATTACAAAACAACGACGTGTTAAATCAATGTACCATGACGCGAGAGATAAATTTATCGACTTATTATTTTGGAGTGTACTACGACGGTACCTACAACACTATTGTCGTATTTATTTACCACGTCCTGAAGTTCAAATTACCGTCGTATTTTTCATATTTATATGTTTGCCTTCTCTGTAAACCGCCGTCTTATTTTTATTTCTTTTTAAGATTAATTTTTTTTAAAATTTTGTTAGCCTACGCTCCAACACTTTGCTAATATCTTTCTTAATAAAGGAAACTGAGAACAATAAGAAAACCACACAAGATCATCAAACAGAAACATGTATGCGAACCAGAATCTCTTTTCTTTCTTGCTTTCTCCTTTCTTGCACGTAGCTTTTCTTGACTTGAACACTTCCCTTTTATTTCTTTGTCAAAGAGGGAACAAAAATCTTTTCTGTTGGCTGCCCAGAAAAACAAAACTCCAACTTTGCCCACTTACAGAAGTAACTTGAATCACAAGCTCAAATACCCACTTCCAAGACAATTGATTTGTATTGATTCCAAGAAAAATCACAACGGTTTATATAGAAAACCGTCGTCCACATTTTCTTTCAGAAAGACAATTTTTTAGAAGTTGATGAGACAGAGCCAAGGGCAAGAAGAAGTTGGAACCCTAATTGAAAATTGAAAGTTGAAGAAAACCTGAAAAAAATCATATTTATACAAATTATCTTCAATATCCACGTCGGTTCTATTAAACATAGCGACGTCAAAAAATTGGGGAGGTATAAATATAAACAACCACGATGTTTTCGTAAATTAAGGCACGTCGGTTATGAATAAAATGACGAAGTGAAAACGGAAATACAACGACGGTTTTCATAAACAAGCCCCGTCATAACATATAATATAAGGTCATTAAAAGTAAACTTATGTCGTGTAAAACTTAAATAACCATGTCGGTTTCGGAATTCCAAAAGTCTTTTGGCTTTATTAATAACCACGTCGGTTCCTACTATATTTGCGTCGTTATAACTACATACTAGGGCGGTTTTTAATAAAACCGTCGTGTTATTGAACTCTGGGAAAATATATAAACTTTTTCGTCACCTGACCTAAAGTTATACGTTCTCTCTCACTGATAAAATATCTCAGTTTCCCTCTCAGTTCCCAAAAGCAGCTTCGTAATCATCATCGTCTGAATCTCGTCATCGTCATCGTCTTCGTCCGCAAATCACCAAAGTTAACGTCGGAAGGAAACTATCTTTGCACGGCAAAGGTTTTTTCTCAATCTCTTCTCATTTTTTTCAATTTCATTTTATGAGGGTTTTGAAAGAACGAGTCTGGAAACAAGACTCCGTCAAAATGACGAAATCTTTCACTGGTTTAATTAAATTCATTGGTCCATTAACCTCACGACGTCTGAAGACGACAATTCTGTCTTGTTTGTGACGTTAGAATCGACACACCACGACGGTAGTTAAATCCTACCTAATGCAAATTGCATGACGGTGGTTAATAACGGTCATGGTGTGGCAATTAATACGTCGGAATCAAAATAAAACCGTCGTCTCTTGGGAGAAAGAACTCTACCTTTTTCCTGTATCACCTCTCAGTGAGATGACGGTTGTCTTTTGTTTTGGACGTGTTAACGTGTAATCCACGTCGGTTTTTAGGCTTAATAACCGACGTGGTGTAACAATTAATATGACATGAATGACATAAAACCGTCGTCCTATTGTCATACCATTTTTGGTGAGAAATGTTAATAAGATGTCGGTTGTTTTATATAACGTCGTGGTATTTTTTGTTTGACGTCTGTGTTGTTTTGAAACCGTCGTCCTAAATTCAATATCACGGTTGTCTTTTTTCGACGTCTTTTATTTAATTTTGCGTCGATCTTTTTAATTAACCGTCGTTGTTTCTCTTACAGGTTATTTAAAAATGGTTTCGAAATCTCAAAGCAAGGAGGCTCAAGTGTCGAGGATGAAGCCAAATCAGTTCAAAGCAAACCCACGAATAGGATGAGATTTTCTTCAACCTCTGATAAAGACCCGAGCTCAGCCACATTTGTTGAGGAGCCAAAATCGACTCGCGGTATCAACACAATGAGCCGTGTTGTGAAAAGGAAAATTCAAAAGATTAAGCATGTGGTTGATTTCAATAAAAGGGGCAGACCACATGGCAAGGCTGCTGTTGAGATGCAGTCTTACATTGGTGTTTTGGCACGCACCAGAGTCCCTCTTGTGGACAAGAAATGGACTCAATTGCCGAATGACCTGAAGGAGCAGATTTGGGAAGCTGTTCAAATGGCTTTTGTTGTTGGGGAAGGGTGCAAGAAGATGGTCCTGTCGTCTACCGCCAAAAAATGGAAGGATTTCAAGTATAACATAACTAGGCAGTATATCCTTACAGTCGCACATGACAAGGAGAAGTTAAAAGACCCCCCTGAGCTTTATAAGTTCATAGAGAAATCGCAATGGGATGCCTTTGTAGCTTCAAGGTTATCCCCAGATTTTGAGGCTGTGCATTCTGGGCAGAAACAGAGAAGGGAAAAATTGGAGTACAACCATAGGTTGTCTAGAAAAGGGTATGTTGGTTTGGAGGACCAATTGGAAGAAACATTGCCTGGTGAAGAAATCGATCGATCTCTGCTATGGAAGAAGGCAAGAGAAGATAAAACGGGAAACATCCCTGATCCAAAGGTTGCAGAGAAGGCAAAATTAATTGTAAGTCTCACT
This sequence comes from Prunus kanzakura, assembly GCA_020521455.1. Taxonomy (NCBI): domain Eukaryota; kingdom Viridiplantae; phylum Streptophyta; class Magnoliopsida; order Rosales; family Rosaceae; genus Prunus; species Prunus kanzakura. The sequence continues at coordinate 754,252 of BPUM01000868.1, read as the reverse complement.
AACTCTGTTCTAAATTTGAAAAATAGAGTATTTTTTTTTGTATATACGTCGCATGTTTAAAAACCGTCGTTATAACTAGAACACCACGACGGGTTCTATTTAACGTTGTTTAAAAGACAATATAACATCGGTTTTTGCATGAATTAGACGTCTAGATTGAATTACTACGACGGCTTATATTCCTGAGACGGTCGTCTTTTTTTAAACTTTTAGAACTACCTTCATTTACTCACGCACACACTCTCCCTCTCTCCATCTATTTCTTTGAAATTTGTGGTGCTCAATTTCTGGAAAAGAATGCATATTTTTGTTAATTTTTTCACCTCTGAATTAAAATTTACAACGGTTTTATCTCATATAGACGTTAGAATTGACATACAACGACGGTATGTTACTACCGCCGTTTGAAATTATGTACTACGTCGGTTTTGTAAAAAGTTCGTCGTCGTAATTGAACTACTATGACAGTACAGGTTTTTGATTTATTTCTATTTATATGTTTATAGCTTTTGAATATACTACGGTTTTTTTTTACCGACGTTGGAATTGTTACACAACGACAGTATTGTAATACCGACGTGTGAAATCAATACTACGTCTGTTTTTAAAAAAAACCGTCGTTGTCACTTAATTATTACGTCGGTTGATTTATATGTTTTACCATCTCTCTCTCTCTTTTAGGATGATTTACAAAAACAAGTCTCCGAGGGCACTCTGACTGTATCCGAGAGCAATGATATTTTGACTTTGGCTTTGGGAACCCCCGAGCATGGTGGGAGAGTCAGAGGAGTTGGAGCTGGCGTTTCCCCAACTCAATTCTTCAATTTGCCAAGACAGCAGAAAGTAAAATTTGCTAACAAATTGAAGGAAAGTCTTATGGAGGCAGTTAGAGAAGAGACATTGAGGATGGAGGCTAGGTCAAGGGAAAATGTTTTGGAAGTAGTTAGAGCAAAGAGGGAAATTATGTTGGCCCAATTCCGTCAACTAATTCCTAATTTTGATCCCAACATGCTGAAAACACCAATTACCCCAATTCATGTACAGCCTCAAGAACAAAGCCCCAAAAATCCAATGTTTGACAAGGCAAGCTGCTCTGGAGCCACTAATGCCAGACCCCTAGTTTTGGGGGAAGAAGATCCAAAGCTTGATGCTGATACTACTGAAAAACAGCAAGATGAAATGGTAAAATCTCTGATATTTTCGTTTTCTGCTTTTTAAATTTTAAATAGAAGTCGCTCTTTTAAATATCCGACGTTAATGTTTCAAACAAACGACGGTATATATGTACCGACGTCTGAAAACCATAATATGTCTGTTTTTTCCAAGAATTGTCGTTGTGAGTGAAATACCACGTCTTTTTTTGCCGTCGTCTCATTCTTTTATAAACCGTCGTCTATTTCAATAAAGCATTCACTGCATTTTAATTAGACGACCTTTCTATATTTTCGCAACGTTAGAACATTTACACAACGACGGTTATTTCTTTACCGTCGTCTATAACCTTTCCTCTGTCAGTATGTTCTAGAAACCGTCGTTTATATTATATACCACGTCGGTTTGTTTGGTTTAGTTAGAGTCGTTTATTTTACTTGGTATACAAACTAACTTATATTTCTTTATTTAATTCTTGTAATAGGATCTCTCAAAGCTAGACATGCCACCTCCTCTGTTAGCCCTATGCCAATTTGTCCAGACCAAGTTGCAGCCTGCTAACGAGACTGTGAAAGTTCACATTCCAGAGGAAGTGTTTGGCACTGATCATGATACCTTCCTCTTATGTGAAGACATTTTACAGTTTGGTTCCATGGTTGAGATTGGAGCCACAGTGATTGCAGTGTACATGAGGTAATTCTAGAAATCCTGTAATTTGTTTTATATTTATCTTTCTTTTAAATTAAAATCTCATATATTTAGGTACCTATTTTACTATTTAAAAATGGCAAATATGGTAAACCTTGTTGGGCTTGTCGACCCTGGACAAGTCAGCTCCCAATCTGGATATTTATCTTACCGAACAAAACAACTGTTAGACTGCCTGAAAACAGCAGATAAGGATCAATTTTTCTTGGTTCCTTATAATCTAGGGTTAGTCCCCTTAACTATTTAAAGTATTTTCCTTGTAATATTTTTCTTTGTACTATTTAACCTATATGGATCATTATGTGTAGGGGTCATTGGGTGTTGGTAATTGTGAAACCAGCTAAGGAGACTGCCTATTATATGAATTCACTGCCAAACCGCTCTGTTGACGATGACATGAAAAATATAGTGAATATGTAAGTTGATTTATTAAAATCTAAGAATTTTTTTTATATGGGCATTTGAATTATACGACTGTTTTTTTTTAATACCGACGTTATAATGAAAATACAACGGCGATACTTTAATACCGACATTTGAAAAATTTACTACGTCAGTAATTTCTCTAAACCGTCGTCTTAATTGAAATACCACGTCGTTTGTGTTACGACTTTTGGTTATACAACGTTTTTCCTCGTTACGGACGTTAGAATGTTATATAACGACTGTAGTTTCATACCGCCGTATGAAATAAACTACTACGTCACGTTTTTTAAAACTCTTTCATCTTAACTGATTTACCACGACGGTTATTTTTTTTATTTAGATTTTTTGTTCTGTCATTAACCCTTTTTGTTTTCTTGAATTAGTTCAATAAGAGCGTATAACTCTCATGTAGGCAAACACTCATGTAAAGCAGAAGCCATATGGAAAAATCTACAAGGCACTCCTCAACAACCAACAAGTGTAGAGTGTGGGTTTTACGTGATGCGTTTCATGAGAGATATAATTCATGATCCAGCCCTAGCATTTGATAAGAAGCTAAAAGGCAAAATTTAAGACATAATTTCTTTATTTTACTACAACGACTTATTCTTTAAAAACCGTCATTTTTATCCTTCTAACACGTCGGGTTTTTCGTTTATTTTGCAGTTTGAAAAGAAAAAAGAACCAGTTGAGTATACACAACAAGATATTGACGAAGTTAGGCTGGAGTGGGCAGAATTCGTTAACAAACAATTACCGAATGATAATTGATGTAATTTATTATAACAATGTTTAGGTATATTTTAATTTAATAACAATGTAAATAAATTTTTTTCATAATTTGAGCAATCATCAAAGAAAACGAAATTTTTTTTTGACCTTTTTTTTGTTTTGGATATTTATGTCTTAAAATGAATTACAACGAGAGTAAATCATGAAAAATAAATTTACTTTCCAAAAACTAACATCTCATTCACATTTACACGTCTCACAGGTATAAACAATCGCCGTCTTTCTATAGCGGGAAATAAAACATCGACAACAATTCGTAAAAACGCCATGTAAAATGAAAAACACGACGGTTTACGTACATATCTGAGATGAGAAAATCCACTTCATTATATATGTGTACCGATATACTACGTCTGTCAGTACAAACATATTGACGTCTTAAAGACATACAACGGTGGTTAGTTTACAAAATTTGACGTTGTATATGTAAACAACGGCGGTAATTACTTTAGAAAACACATTGTAAATAAAATCCACGTCGGTGATAAAAAAACCAAATGACGTTGTAACATAATAACCCACGTCGGTGATTCAAAACAAGATGACGTGGTAACATAATAATGTCGTTTTGTGTACTTGTCGACGTCTAAAGTGATCTAGAACGACGTTTTGTGTTGTTTACCGTTGTTGAAAAGGGATCGAATGTCGGTTATTTCGTTGTCATTTCATTTTAATGACTTTTATATTTTATTTAATTCCTAATTTCATAATAAATTCAAAACTAATTCCAAAAAATAAACTGACAACTACCATGCACTCATTGAAATATTGTCTCTCCCCTAAAGCTCTAAAAAATGTAATTTTACAAATATTTTTTTATTGTATTTAATTACTAATATTCATAATATAATAAAAAAAAATCTGAAAAAATAAACCAACAAATTTTATGCACTCATTGAGACAATATCTTGCCCGTAAAGGCCTGAAAAATTTAATTTTAGTTTTCAAAATTACAAGTGATAACAAAAAGTCAAAAAAATTTAGAGACAAAGCACGATAGTCCTTATACTTTTCTTAACATAACCCTAAGGTTTATGTGATCCATTGGTGCCATAAATTCAAAATTATAAAATCCATATTTTAGCCTACTATTATAGAAGGAATTGTTGTAAGGAGTCCGTAGCAATTTTCAGTTCATTTTTCTCATACTTGGGTTTTTTTTTTTATAATTATTGTAAAATTTAGGGTTTAGGGTTTATTGAAACGGCGCCGGTTTTCTCTCTCTGTTTTTCATTAATTATGCGCGTTCGAATCCCAGGAAACCCAAACCCAATCTTATTATTTAATATTTAAGACGTCGGTTTCTTAAAATGTGACGTAAAACTAATTTACTACGACGTTTCCTTTATATGAAGACGTAGTTTCAGTTTACAACGTCGGTTATGTACGTAAATCGTCGTCATACGTTGAAATTAAACGGCGATATCTTTGAAAAATGCGGTACTTTGAAATTTTTGACCACGATATAAAATGTTCAGAATTTTCCTTTAACCGTAAAATATTTCGTTCTCTCTCTTTAACATAAATTTGTCTTAAAGTTTTCGCTCTCTCTCAAAGCATTGGATATATTCTCCGAGCACTCTCTCAAGCATTTGTTATATTCTCTAAGCTCTCTCTCATTATCCATGTAAGTACAAACCCTAATCTCTTTATTTAATGATATTGCACGGCTTCTTAAATCTATAAATGTTTTCGTTAGTTTTGGTAGCTTTGGTTTCTTAAATTATGTTTTGGGAGCTATGGGTTCTCAATTAGGAGCTTGCTTTGTATTCTTTTATGTTTTGGTGTTTGCATTCTTGTAATAATTACTCTATGTTTGGGTTCTTTTATCTTTGTTTGGCCATGGGATCTTGGAAAAGGAATGGGGATGGGAGATTTAGATTGCGATATTTTGTAAACCCCGATGATGGTTGATGGATCAAACCGTCGGTTGTTCATTTACTCTCGTCATCTGAGTTTTAGTTTGCATTTGGTAACCTAAAGACAACTGTTCCTCCATTAACTGTCGTCTTTAGGCTACCAGAACCCAGAACTTTGTTCTTCAAAAAGCAATGCAAATTTCTGGGTTTGGGTAGCTTAAAGACGACGGTAACTAGATATGCCGTCGTCTGAATTTCTATTTCACGCCGATTATTTTGTAAAAACCGTCGTCTGATTCTTGTTTTTTTTTTTTTCAATTTATTCTCTGCTATTTGAATATACTAGTGTTTCATTGCTGGTCTTTTCACTTTATTATATATATGATTTTATAGTGTATGAGATGGATAAGTCATGGATGCATGCGGATAGAAGATCGAAGGCATATGAGTTAGGAGTGTGTTGTATTCGTAAAAGGACACAAATTAATGTGCAAACAACCAATTAAAAATACCCGCAAGTGCAATAATCTATTGAGGTATAGATTATGTAAGTACGGGGTCGATCTCACGAGGAACTATCGGCTTCCTATAAATTCTAATTTGAGTACGTAAAGAACACTAATTTAACACACCACACATGCACAATACGAATTGGAAACTAAAAATGAGTATAGAAAGGTAAGAGAAATGAAACAAAACAAGAAACCAAAGAAAAACACAAACAGCACTTTCTATCACCCTTTTATCACCACTGTATCACCTGTTTATCACCTGTGAACAGTGCATGAACAGTGTCTGTGACCGGTCGTATGAACAGTGCGACCGGTCGTTTTTTTTGCACAGATTCGAAACTTGGCTTTGCGTAACTTGCGACTGGTCGTATGAACAGTGAGACCAGTCGTGTTTTGCATAGATTCGAATTCTTTGTTTTTCAGTTTCGACCTCTGTCCAGTTTTTGACCTATAACTTTCCAATCGTTTGTCCAAATTTCACGTTTTTTATACGGTTGGATTCAGCACAGAAAATGGAAGAAGACATCGCGGACCAAAAGTCCAAAACAAATATGGAAACAAACAGAATTCAGTAAATAAGACACACAATGTGTCAAACACACACACACACACATTGGGGGGGGGGGGGGGGGGTATGGGTAGGAGAAGCAGTAGGTGAAGTATAACCAAAAGTAGGTGAAGAAATAAAGGCATCAACATTTGGAATGGTGATGGATGGCGGGGTGGCGGCAGTGGCGACAATAGCAAGGTAGGCAGCAGCGACGGTAGCAAGGTAGACAGTGGTGGTGGGCTAGGATTATAGGCTAGGTGTATAGTGCAGCGGAAATAGGTAGTGTTTAGGGTTAGAGTTTTTTATGTTGTAGAGACGAATCAAAACACACAGTAACATGGCATCGGCAATGACCATAGCAATAGAAAAGGAGGCAAACAAAGGCAACATCAATGGTGGCAGCAGCAGCCACTACAACGGCAGCGACAAACAGCATCCCAAGTGAAGGAGAAGTCCTCCATATCAACTTTAACTAATTCACGCAGACACAACTTCTCTTCAATCTTCCTCTCCCCCTGAAAAAAAGGGGTTGTCAGAGTCAAGAAATAAGCAAAATATCTTCATGGGAATACTTCAAGGTAATGGGGATACGTCAATAATCATATCTTTTTTCACTTCCCCTCCCCCCCTTGAAGAGGAGGGGAGGAGAGCACTTAAATTGCAAGGAGAACACAAGCACATGTCACAAGAAAACCTAGGCTCTGATACCATGTCAAACAAAGTAGGGCATATATTTAGTTATGCTCATATATGCTCATATTTTTATTCTTTTCCAACATGGAGGTATTTATAAAGAAGTACAATCCTAAATAAAATAGGAAATAAATCCAAATTACAATAGAAAATTAATATAAATTACAATAGGAAATAAATCTCAATTATAATAGGACTAGATAAATTGGTAAGTGACCAAAATCCTAACATGGTAAGGAACCAAAATCCTAACAAAGTAAGGACTCGTCAACATGCTTGAAAAAAGACGCGATTTGAGTTGGATCATAGGTCTATTTTGAATTTTGTTCATATTTAAATTGAATGGGAGCTCTAATTGTTTTCTGTGCCAGCATGCATATGATCATGCTAGCTCTCAATACAGTTTGGGCATTGGAAGAAGTTTAAAAAGTAAATATCAAGCAAGTGCTCTTCTCCATTATATAAATTTTCAAAACCTTGTTAAGGGATTTAATTTTAGCACTTACAGATTCAACATATGATTCAAACTAATTCATCATCGCCCAGCCTCACTTGATGGAGACTTTATTCTGCACATGAAACATCTCTCGATATTTCTGCGCCATATGAAACCTTTTAATAAGACACTAGCTCTAACATGGTGAGGAGGGCTTCCTTGGTCCTTCTCTCCTTGCAAAGAGCATTTTTTTTTTCAATCAAAAGTGATAAACTGATCATGAATAAAATAAAATAAAAACTTATTACACTTCATGAAAGGGAAATTGCAACATAAACCATGATTCACTTCACCTTCATATGTAGGGAAAACAGAACAACAATATCGATAATAAGAAGAAAATAATTATCATACTTAATCAAAAGACAATAAAATTATAATATATATATATAATATAATAATCTGGACGACCAGCTTTTGGTTTAATCAAAAGCTAGTTCACAATAAAACGACTCTCATACCCACAATTTCGAGTCCGAAGGACTTATGCGTGACACCTAAATTGACAGCTACCATCGGTATGGATTTATGTATTTTTACATTCTGCAGTACATGCCGACGATGTTACATAAGAAGATAGCAAAAACAAATATAAAGACATCATGGGGTTCATATCAGGACTAATAATACAACATAAGGTCATTATTATGTCATCAAAATAATCAAGAGGAAGTCGTCTTGAGGTGTATCGCCAAGAGGCATTCAAAAATAAAAATATCTCAAAATAAGGCAGATACAAAAACGAACACTTTGGGCACGCAACTTATAATCTCTTCCTAGAGGAAAATGACTCACTTAATGATCTGCAAGATAAAAAAAAATGAGGCATGAGCAAATAGCTACTTATATACTCAGTGAGTAGCGAAATAACAATGCCATATCAGTCATGTAAGATCACATGCCACATAAACCACAAAAAAAGTACACTCACATTGTTACAATAGATTCAGGTTTCTCCAAGTCCACATTTCAATATCATTTGTCCAGACTAGAACAACATCAACACCTAAGAGAGTACACAAAACGTAATTAACTTATAATTCTTCTACGATTGAAACACGCTAAATGGTAAACAACAATACAACACGTAAAAGTATAAACTCATTACCAATTTTGTGTTAAAAGGGAGGCTAATAATAAAAAATAAAATAAAATAAAGTGATGCAATCTCACATTGAAATGCAGAGAGAGGTCATATCTTTGTTCTCTTCCTGGGTCGAACTTCATCACCTACATCATCATCTTCTAATTCATTTTCATCGATATGTTTGCCATCATCATCACCGTCCAGGTGGGCCCCAATGCTTTTGATGATCAACCCTTTGCCGTGAACAACAATTCGAAAAATAGGAGACGGCTTCACGTGAGCAAGTATACATGCCAGCCACACATAACCTGCCCCTGTCTCTCCTCCTGACACACACCACTTATCTCGAAAACTGCTGATCCTTACTCCATCCCAAAAATTAAATGCATTAAATACATTAAATTCAAGATGACAAGGGCTAACAAATGATTCCGTAATTTCCCAAACAGCACACAAAACCAATTTTGTCTTCTCCAATCCGGAAGTCCAAGGAATTTCAATAGGAAGGTCGTAATAAGTAGCTTCGCTCGTATCTTTGACAATGTAATTACGAAAAGTGAACCACTCTGGAACTTCACTACCACTGCCAGGTAGTTTAACCTTAATCTTATTCCTCTTCATCTGCAACACTCTGGAACCACTCGGGAACTTCACAGGCATATATATATATATATATATATTAATTAGTCGTGCGTGCAACGTTCATAGATAGTATAGTATTAAATAGTTGTAATGTCTGCATATTAATTATATAGAAATAATTATGAGAAAAAGATATATAAGTCACCTGATTCTGTAAAGTTTTTCCCATCATTGAACCCCAAATCACCTGATTCAACCCCAAATCATCGCCTCCTCTATGGCAATTACACAGGTCCCTCAAATCAATATTTGGCATGTCTCCGTCTTCCAATATCTTTGACAATGTTGAAAATCTTTCGAGTGATATGCAATCAGCCATATTGATCCTTGTCATAGACGCTGGAAGTTGTACTAGAATTTCTACAAGCCTCTTGCAACCACTCAAATTAAGATCCCGCAAGTAGATAATTTTGCTAATGCACATAGGAAGACTGACAAAATTACTTTTGGATAGATTAATTGTCGGAATGCCTATCCAAGAACCAAAATTCTCCAACAAATCAGTGTCTGATACATTGCACTCTTTAAAATACAGCCAGCATGACGGGCATCCATTGAATGAACTATATGATTTGGTTCGAACCTCCAAAGGAAGTGATTCTGCACTTGATAAAACTTCAGAGATAAAGTTATTATTTGGAAGTGTGACAAGTTTCGGGCATCTAGTGAGATTAATATAAAAGAGACGGTGGAACCCGCCATAAATACTTCGTGGCAGATTTGCAAGGTTTTCACATCCACATAAACCTAATTCTTCAAGCGCATTGAGATTTCCAATTGATGAAGGCAACTCTTCCACAGCACTTCCATCTAAGCATAAAGCTTTCAGGGCAGTAAGTTTTCCAAATGATGAAGGCAACTCTTTTATATCACTTCCCTGTAAAATTAAAAATTTCATGGCAGTCAAATTTCCAATAGATGAAGGTAGTTTTTTTATTGCAGTTCTTTCTAAACATAACTCTTCTAGTGCAGTTAGATGTCCAATTGAGGAAGGCAACTCTTTTATAGCACTTGCAGATAAACCCAATTCTTTCAGCCCAACGAGATGTCCAATTGAGGCAGGCAACTCTTTTACAGCACTTTCAGATAAGCGCAATATTTTCAGCCCAATGAGATGTCCAATTGATGCTGGCAACTCTTTTATAGCAGTTCTCCCAAGGTTCAATTCATTTAAGGATTCCATTTTGCCCACAATTTCTGGGAAACTCTCCAACTTTATGCAACCGTAAAGACAAAAAATTATCAGAGATTTCAACCTAACTTTATTTGGAAACTTTGTGAGTTTATGGCAGTCACAAAAGTCCAATACTTCAAGTTTATTAAGAAATCCAACAGATGGATGAACCTCGACTAAACTCCTACAACCATTTGCATTCAAGTACCTTAAGTTTGTGATGCCGGATAGGTCGGGGATTTGAGTTAGGAATTGAGATCCCGTGAAATTCAGAGATGTCAACTTTGTCAAATGCTGTGAAATAAAAATAATAAAAATCAAATGGATGGCATTAAATAAATTTACAACATACATCAGTTAATAAACGTGACCTCAACATACATCAGTTAATAAACGTGACCTCTTAAAAATAATAAGTGATGAGAGATAGTTTAAAGTACCTTCAATCCCTCCCCTAGTTGTTTGATGCGATTGCGAGGCATATTGAGCACAACTAGTTCCTTTGGAAGAAACTTGGGTGGAAAAGATTGGAACGGACATCCATGCCAATCAAGAACTCTCAACGAGTTTGGGAGATAATGAACATCACCAGAAAGGCACCCATTATAGATTATGAAAATTTTAAGATTTTTCATCTTTGACAAGCAGTCAACATCCAAGAATATCTCATCTTCTCTTTTGGGGGAATTTAACACGATGCGTGTGATTTCATTTGTTCCCTATCATAAAAAGAAAAATGTACTATTGTTACAAAGTATTTATTACAAAAAAAATGCAAGATGTTAGTTACTGAATTGAATAAAAGATTACACACTCAAATGTATAATTTAATTACTTACTGTATTACTAGCAAGAACATGCTCGATGTCTTCATAAGACCACAATCTACTACGTTTTCCAGGTTCAGTGGGCGATTCTTGGTGAACTATGTTCTTACCCATCTCTTCTAATAAGTCATGCATCCAAATATAATCTCCTTCAACACTTACGAGGGCCTTTTCTATGAGCACTTCAATACCATACCTAGGGTTGAGGTCACAAGCTTCTAGTGTTTCTATCACATACTTTCTACTTTTACCCTTAAAGAAACATGCAATGTCAAGGAAAACCTCCTGTACGCTATGATCCAATGCATTGTAACTTATTTTGAGAACATCTTGAATTTTCGGGCTTTTGAAACCATGTAATGCAGCTTCCCATTTATCTATACTTCCACCACATAGACAAGAACCGAGAACTTTCAAAGCCAAAGGAAGGCCTTGAGCATAGCGTATTGCACGTTCTGCAAGTTTCACATATTCACCCGAAGGAGGCTCACTTCTTTTGAAGGCATACCAACAGAAGAGCTCAAGAGCTTCAGGATCATGTAAAATCTCGACCTCATGTATTAAATTAACATCATGAGCAGTTAACAGTTGCTTATCCCTTGTTGTTATGATAATTCTACTGCCTACACCAAACCAATCACATGCCCCAACTAACTTGTGTAACTGTTCCATGTCATCCACGTCATCAAGAACCAAGAGAACCTTTCTACAACTCAACCTCTGCTTTATCATAGTGGCCCCTTTATGAACGTTGGCCACCTCCAATTTTTTCCCCCCTAGAATCTCAAAAAGAAGAGTCCTCTGTAGTTTGGCTAAACCTCCTCCCTGCCACGTTGAACAATCTCTGACGTTTGCCAAAAAAGAACAGCCTTCAAATTCGTGGGCAATTGAATTGTAAACAGCTTTAGCAATTGTGGTCTTACCTATTCCACCTGTTCCCCATACCCCTACCATACGAACATCGTTTTCCCCCAAATCTAAAAGCTTAGTTATATCTTGTACAGGATGGTGCATTCCAACTAGATACTCTGTCACATATAAATATGTATGGTCTATTACTTGCCATGAAATGTCTTCAATGATGTTTTGGATAAATTTAGATTCAGATTCATGTCTGCCAATTGAAAAGAATATGAAACATTTAGTGACTTGACATGGCATTTTTATATAAATTAAAAAATAAAAAAAAAAGGGCAGGGAACATTTGTACACACAAAAATAAGATGCTCTTGACCAACTCTTTTATAATACTGATTCCAATTAAAGTGTGTCAAGAATTGGAGTCAAAACTAGTTTCATTTTTAAAATACACCATATAAAGTATCTTCTATTTTTCAACTACTTAGTAGTATAATAAATTTCGTAAAAATAATTTTCACACTGTTAATTAACTATTGACATAAAAAAATTATTTTCATTGATTTCTTTTAACAAAAAAATTGTAATAACCTTTTTTTTTTGGGATCAAAATAAATATAGTCGCTATGTACTTATTACAAACAAAACAAAATAACAAGCATTATATAAGAGGGGGGGGGGGGGGGGTGGGGGGTGGGTGGGGGGGTGTTTGTGGTTAGAAATTTACTCGTCCAAGAGAGTGAACCCTGACAAATTTGTTGCTTGTGAAAGAGCTGCCCTCCATCTGTTGACCTTCTCCATATTATCTTTATATTTACACTCCATGTTAGCCAGTGCATCCCCGAAACTACCTCTATGATTCCGTACATCTGATGGATTCACCTTGTAAAAAACTGGGATGACAAGTTGTTGTTTTGATTCTTTGCAGTCAAGAATCTTAACAAGTTCATCCAAGCACCACTTTGAAGAGGCATAGTATTTAGAGAACACAACGACAGAAATCTTTGACTCTTCAATTGCTGTGAGAAGCGTGCTTGATATTTCTTCTCCTCTTCTGAGCTCATCATCATCCATGAAGGTGTTAATGCCGTGTTGACATAAAGCGCTATACAAATGGCCTGTGAAATTGGAGCGAGTGTCCAAACCTCTGAAGCTCAGGAAGACATGGTATTTCCGTGACTTGGTGAAAGAAGCAGAAGAAGAAGGGGCTCGTTGGTTGGCCATGGAAGCCAACATAATTGTTTCAGTGTTTGGCTGTCGTCAGAAAAAAGATGAGTCTTACTTGAAGAGTTTGAGTGTGAGTGAGCAAATGTAAAAGGCTTTATATTTGCTTTGAATCCAATGTGAATTCATGAAATGGCGAGGAAGTGTCCCTTAAACTTCTGGTCTTCAATTATTCACGCGTTTCAACAGGGAGAAAAAACTTTCCAACTTCCCTGATACGAGCCGTGTCAATGATTGGATAACTCAGCAACAGTTATCCAAATCCTATCTCACAAATCTTAGATATTGTAAGGACCATGAAATGAAATGCCACTTTTTCTCCTACTCATGTGCAGTGTCGGTGGGCAAAACTCTCTTTACTTGAATTATTGACGGGTTTAGAAATTTTCTTTAAGTATTAAAAAAAAAAAATCTTTGAGGTATCAGTAGCCAGGTGGACCCCGCAGCTTTTGAAGAGCAACCATCTACCGTTTAGGCTGACAAAATTGTTGGAGAACAATCAGAATAGTAACTAAATAACATAATAAAAACAATACAAAATATATTCTATATATATAATCAAATCAATATAGCAATAGAATGAATTACAAAATACTGAATTAGATAGACGATAGAGTCTTGCAGAGTTGCAGTGTCTTTTAGACAGTATTTATTCTCTACCCTTGTGCTTGTAGATCTATAGAAGTCTACCCTCCATGATTAAACTATCACAAGTCAAAGCCTAAGCACTGTGGCTTTGATTTCTGGCGAAGAGTGATATGCTTTCTCTCGGGAAGTATTTATGTGTGAGAATGATAATGCAATTCTAAATTCTATGTCTTCTAGTTTGGACGAATTGTCAATATATAGAGGTTTGATACCTCTTCATCTAACAGTTATTAGTTGTTGAAAAACATTATCATTCACTCATGTCATTAGTTGTTGAAAAAAATTTGAATGTACTTTAGTTTGATAACTTTTTCTTTGATCATCAAAAACGTTTTCATTTTAAAATATATTTTCCAAAGGTTCCGCAAATCAAATTTATCAAAACAAAGCCCAATAAATAGAAAGGAGATTCACTATTATACCCAATATGGGAGCCCAAATTATTTAAAAAAAACCATATATGAAATGAACTTTAGAAACACACCCAAAGTCCATTTACAACATAACAAAAAGGCTTTTAACTTCTTTTAAATTACAAAACAGTCATTGATTTCTTAAAAAAACCCAACTCCAAAACCTTATAAAAATGCTCAAAACACTCAATAGGGCATCCAAGTAATTTAATAATCAAAATCAAATTCAATATGGCCAGCTGTCATTTTTTGGATTTGTTTATAGAAATTAAATGGTATAGAATTTATCTATATTATTAGTGCTAAGAATAGGTACATGACTAAATATCTCTAAACGAAATTCAACAAGGGTCATGTTAGGGAGACTAACTATGGATACCAACTTGTGTACCAACTCTCTAAGTGGAGCCCACCAATACAATGGGTCTCATACTCTATTAGAAAGTTGGTACACAAGTTGGTCTCCCTAGCATTTTCCATTCAACAAACATTGGAAGAAACAATAGTCAACCTCTAATAGGCTTCGAAAGTCAGAGGTGATATTTTTTTCTCTTTATGGGTCGAACGTCATCACCCACATCATCATCATCTAATTCTTTTTCATCATTTTTGCTATCATCACCATCCTTCGGCATACTGATAAAAGCAGGGTGGGCCCCGCAGCTTTTGAACAGCAACCTTTGGCCTCCGTAGGAAAAAGAAACTCGACATTGCTTTGAAATCCAATGTGAACTCATGAATGAAGTCTTCAATTATTGACGTGTTTTCACGGTGATGAAGAGCCCACAAGTGAGAAAAAACTTTCAACTTCTGGTCGGCTAAACCAGGACGAAGCCTAAATTGCCTAGAATTACTTTTTCTCATTCAAATAGAGATTTAAAAAGGGTACTTTCCTTCAACAAGGGAATGAACTTGTAATTCCTGCAATCTATTATTGCCTAATTTCTTTTTCTTTTTCTGTTACTCAAATATTACTACTCAAAATTTCCTTTCCTAGTAATGTAGTTCAACCACAAATTAACACATGTCCTTTCTTAAAATCTACATTTGGAAAAAAAAAATTACTCTTAACTGAATTCTTTTTATTGTCATTGCTTCATTTCTTTAGAGAACCACCTCTTCAGCATTTTATTAGTAGACAAGGAGTTATTTCATCGAAAATGCCTATATTCAATTTATAAAAAAAAACCTCCATAAAAGAAACTATGCCTACAGACGTAGTCGGTGACAAATTTGACTGAAGGGTGATTGTTGGAGTTGGAAAAGTCCAAACTTGAAATTTTAACTGAGGTAGGAAAGTTGGTCACAACTGGCGAGCAAATGCAAAAGCTCTCTGTGATTTGCATCCAATGTGTGAATTCATGAAACAGAGGAAGAGGCTTCTTGATTCCGTAATTTCCCAAACGTCACACAAAACCAATTTTGTGTTCTCCAATGTGGAATTTCAAAAGCAAGTTCGTAATAAATTTTATTCTCATCATAGTCATCACCTACGTCCTTACAACTCGTGCCATCAAAGTACTTACTAAAACTGAACCACTCTGGAACCTTACTGCCAGGTAGTATAACGTAAATCTTCTCACTCCTCATCATCTGTAACACAACACAACACAACACAACACAACACAAACATATATATTATTATTAACGGTTATTTGTAGCAATGGTCCATCAACTATACCCGAATTTACATTTTGGTCACTCAACTCAAATATTAGTTGCAGAGGTCACTCAAGTAGGTGTTTTGTTGCACCATAAGTCCCTCTGTCAAACTCTGCACCATTAGTCCCTCTGTCAAACTCTGTTAAATTATCTGTCAAAAATGAGGGTAAATTTGGAAATTCATCCACAAACCCTCTCCTTCCTCCACAACCCTCCACTTCCTCCATTGCCGCAACCCATGCCTTCCTCCTCCAATCCCTCCCAACCCCAATCCCTATCTCTCTGTCACACTGGGCACCCATCCCTAGCATGTATTCCTCAAAATACTCCAGACCCAATTCTCACCCTCCCATCCCTTCCCCACCTACCCTTCTTCCCACAAAAAATGCATATCGATATGTGCAGTAAAAGCCTTCAGCACTTCGAGCTCCCACCACATTTAGAGTATATAAAACAAAAGCACCAACAAAAAAACCCAACTATGACGATATAAGAGTCATTTCGGCCCTCTCCCAACGACTCTCTCTTCGCACCAAAACAAACGCTCACAAGCCAAGGTAGCGTTTCACCACTTCCCGTCCGTTTGGTTAGAGAGAAAAGAAGAGAAAATCAAAGATGCGAAAGTTCGATCCATGGCCCGTCTTCTTCAAGCATGAGTGGAACCGAAATTGGCCTTTCCTGGTTGGTTCAGTAAGTTGTGTTTTGTTTTGATTGTTTCGGGGATGCCATAAATTTTGCAGAGGATGCTAAGAATTCTGCGTTCGTGCTATGCCTCTCAAACCCCAATCTCTTAATAAATTAAATTTCAACCCCACCTTGTACAAGGGAGTTTGGTACAAGGGAGGAGAAGCAAGGATTGGGTTGCGGCAATGGAGGATTGTGGAGGATGGGGAGGGTTGTGGATGAATTTCCGAATTTACCCTCACTTTTGACAAAAAATTTAACAAAGTTTGACGGAAGGACTAATGGTGCAACACAACACCCACTTGAGTGACCTCTGCAACTAATATTTGAGTTGAGTGACCAAAATGTAAATTCGGGTATAGTTGAGGAACCATTACTACGAATAACCCTATTATTAATTAGTCATGCGTGCAGCGTACATAGTATAATATTAACAATATATATAAACCAAAACAATTAAGAAAGAAATTTTAGAGTTGAAACAAATAAGTCAAAAGTTACAAACTGAGAATTATGAAATTAAACAGGATCTAGTTAAGTTAATGGAATCTAGAGCAGAGTCTAGTAATCCCTTTGGAAAGTCTAGTTCTGAGTCAGAACCTGAGTCGTCCGATAAAGAAGATAAAGTAATTAACTTAATTAAACAAATTAATTTTAGGAAATGGTATTCCAGAGTTAGTATTTTTATTAACGAATTTGAGTTAAATACAGTTGCCTTATTTGATTCAGGAGCCGATTTAAATTGTATACATGAAGGATTAGTTCCAACCCAGTATTACAAGAAGTCAAAAGAAGTTCTAGGAACAGCGTCCGGAAAAGCCTTGAAGTTAAAATATGAATTACCCAAAGCCCATGTTTGCCAGAATAAAATATACTTTAAGACATCCTTTGTCTTGATCCAGAATATCACAGATGAAGTAATTTTAGGATTACCTTTTATTTCACTACTTTATCCTTTCCAGGTAGAATATGATGGAGTCACCTCAAGTCAATTAGGAGAAAAGGTCAAATTTGAGTTTTTAACTAAACCAGAATTACACAGTCTTAAGTTACTCCAAAAGTCAGCAGTGTCTAAGTCAGTTAAATTAATTCAGAATAAAACAAAGCAAGTTAATTTCCTTAAAGAAGAAATCAAGTTTAAACGAGTAGAACAACAGTTAGCTGATAAGTTACTACAGTCACAAATTAGTAAATTTGAGGGAAAGTTAAAAAATGAAGTCTGTTCTGATATGCCCAACGCTTTTTGGCACCGAAAGCAGCATGTCGTTTCCTTACCTTATGTCAGGTCATTTAGTGAAAAGAATATTCCAACCAAAGCCCGTCCAATTCAAATGAGCCAAGAATTAATGGAATTATGCAAAGCCGAAGTCACGGATCTAGTCAACAAAGGAATAGTTAGAAAGAGTAAATCACCCTGGTCTTGTCCAGCCTTTTATGTTCAGAAAAATGCCGAGTTAGAAAGAGGAGCCCCTCGTATAGTTATCAATTATAAGCCCCTTAATTCAGTTTTAGAATGGATTAGATACCCAATTACTAATAAAAGAGATCTAGTTAACACATTAGAAAAGGCAATTATCTTTAGTAAATTTGATATGAAGAGTGGTTTTTGGCAAATTCAAATTAAAGAGTCAGATAGATATAAAACTGCTTTTGTAACCCCTTTCGGTCACTATGAATGGAATGTCATGCCTTTTGGATTAAAAAATGCGCCTAGTGAATTCCAGAATATAATGAATGAAATTTTTAATTCTTACAGCCACTTTTCCATAGTTTATATTGATGATGTTTTAATCTTTTCTGAGTCAATTGAGCAGCACTGGAAACACCTGAGTAAATTTCTCTAGATAGTTAGGTCAAATGGTCTAGTTCTTTCTGCTAAGAAAATTAGGTTATTCCAAGTTAATATTAGGTTTTTAGGTTTCAACATCAGTCAATCCCAAATAAGCCCAATCAACCGAGTTATCCAGTTTGCTGATAAATTTCCAGATCAAATTCTAGAGAAGAATCAACTTCAGAGATTTTTAGGATCTTTGAATTATGTTTTTGATTTCTATCAAAATCTAAGAAAGCTATGCAAGCCCCTATTTGATCGTCTCCAGAGCAATCCTCCTGCCTGGACACCAAGTCATACAGAAATAGTTAAACAAATTAAAGTCCATGTCAAGTCACTTCCATGCCTTGGTATTCCTTCAGTTAATTCTTTTAAAATTGTTGAAACAGATGCCTCTGAGTCTGGTTATGGTGGTATCCTAAAGCAAAGAGTTAACCATGAGTCTCCTGAGCAAATTGTCCGTTTTCATTCCGGAGTTTGGAGTCAATCTCAAGCTAATTATAGTACTATTAAAAAAGAGATTTTATCTATTGTATTATGCATAAGCAAATTTCAGGATGATTTACTAAATCAAAAGTTTTTGGTCATAGTTGATTGTAAGTCAGCAAAACATGTTTTAGAAAAGGATGTTAAAAATATAGCTAGTAAGCAAATTTTTGAAAGATGGCAGGCCATTCTGAGTGTTTTTGATTTTGAGTTAGAATATTTAAGAGGCAGTGAAAACAGTATTCCAGATTTTCTTACAAGAGAGTTCCTGCAAGACAAACAAGCAAAGTCATGTCCAGCAAAGAAAAAGACAAGCAAAAAATGCAGTATGGTCAACCCAGTCAGCCAAGCTAGAATCAACCCAGAATCCTCCCAGCTTCTTTAATGCCAGTTAAACAAGAGTCATCCTCCCAACTTATGCCCTTTCCAGGTTATTCTCCAATTCCAATTAATAATAGGTTTAATCCTTTGAGCCATCCTTCTTTACGCCCTAATTATCAGTCAGCTTTAGTTTCACAGTTTGATCCTTTCATAGTTAACCCCTCTGTTCCAATTCCTTCACAAAGCCAAAGTCCAGTTAACAGGTCTAGATATGCCGCCAGAAGCCACACAAATCTTTTTGTTGTTGAATCTTACCTTGAAGGACTTAATGATCCAGCCAAAATAGCTAAGAAGTTCTTTCCTCCCAATCTCCATTATTTTCCGAGTCACCCTTCAAAATCAATCAAGTTTTACAGAGATATTCCTTATGAAACCCAGTCAATAGAAATTAGGCCAATCAAGGATAAGGAAACAGATGCCACTATTTTTCATTCTCTCTACATACGCCAAATCCTTATGCCTGATCAATGGAGTAAAAACCCTTATGATCAGTTACCCCTTCAAACAGATCCCCAATTAGGCCTTACTTATAATTATAGTGATTACATAGATGCCTGGTATACAATTTTTTATCATCAACACCCAGATTTTAGCCATTCGTGGTTTCTTAATTTTGATGCCAAATTCAAAGCCCAGTTTCCTTTCTGGTTTCTCCAATGGTGGAACATCCATGGCCCCATTTGGGAAATTATCCCAGTTGAACTCCAAAATTCAGTTAATTATTTTAGTCAAAAGCACAAGTTAACTAAGCCAGAAAAGTTTTTCCCCATGCTCCTCCATTTTATGGCCAAATACAGAGTACCTTGGATTTTAAAATGGAATTACCAAGTTAATTGGGAATCAAGAGTTCTAAGCCGTCATTTTGCAGTCAAATGGTGGGACAAAGTGCAAATTCATAAAATCATTTTTCAAGTCAATACAAAGTTCCCTCCTCTTCAAGCACCAGTCAATCCATCAAAGTTGCCTCTCCTAGCAGCTCCAATGCCTCCCTCAAAGGGAAATCCAAAAAAGAATTAACAAAGTTAGCTGAGCAGATTCTTGCCCAAGTCACACAAATGAAAGATGATGATAGTGATGATGCCAGCCCAAAGTCCGAATCTTCTTCCAGTCAACAGATGCCAAGCCAACCCTTCAGTCAAAAGCCGAAGCCTAGATGGTCAGACTATGTGCCCGACAGTCAAGACCCTTATGATCTGAACGAAGACTAAGCCTTTCAGTCAAAGCAGCCGAAAGCAAAGTTGCAGAGTCAAAAACCAAAAGTTAAAGCAATTCCATCATAGTTAAAGTAGCCGAAAGCAAGATTTAAAGCAAGATGCCCCTGAGTTAAAGCAAAAGTTGCCTCAAGAGTCAAAAGATGCCCCGACATTTGAAAGTTAAAGTCTCTTCACCCAAAGACAAAACAAGTTTCACCTAAGTTAAAGTAGAAGTTAATTCAAAAGTTATTTTGTCCTCTTTTGTATGCCAAGTCTTTAAATAGAAGCCCCGAGTCATTTGTATCTTCAAGCTTTGTTTAGTGAACATTGTATTTTCTTTCAGTTTTCTAAGTTCTCTCAGAGTTATAGACCTGAGGCAACTACAATAGTTGTGAGTGAGAGTGGAGTGTGAGTGTCCTGCGTGGCATTGCTTGCTTTCACTGAACTAAGATTTCTGTAAGTTTTTACTTTGTTTGTCAAAGCTTCCTCAGTTAATAATATTTCCAATTAATATTATTTTCTGAGTTATTTTTATATTATTTTATGAGTTATCTTAATAATCCTTCAAATTCTAATTTATGAGTATACAATTATTCTCAATAATCTGTATTTTCAATTTGATTCAATCCAGTTATCTCATAGTTTTTCATTTATACAGTTTATTCTCTTATGTTCATTTTCTACTTAATTTATGATAGGCTTATATATTTATATTTTAATAGTGTGCATTTACTCCATTCTAAGTTTTTATTATCACTTGCTCCGATTCTTCAAAGCCTTCTTCTTCCTCCAAATTGAGTATCTAAGTCATCACCTCCATTAGATAAAGTCTTCAAGTCATTAAATACATAAGCCAAACAAAAGTCAAGTCTTCCGCCTATAACTAGTTAAAAATCCTTTTTAATCTAGTTCTTCTAGATTATAGGTCCTAGTCCCCTTCTGATATCAAAGTTTCACCTAAGTTAAAGCAGAAGTTAATTCAAAAGTTATTTTGTCCTCTTTTGTATGCCAAGTCTTTAAATAGAAGCCCCGAGTCATTTGTATCTTCAAGCTTTGTTTAGTGAACATTGTATTTTCTTTCAGTTTTCTAAGTTTTCTAAGGTATTCGGATTTTAACTCGGGATCCTGGATTTTACTAATTAATTCTATTAGCAATTCTTCTTGTTCTTCTTGCTTAGTGAGAACACAGATTGATTTACTTAAGATTCTACAGCATTTATCTTTACAATCTAATTGGACTTTTGGTTCACTAGACTGGGAACTGCCTGAACTGTAACCATGTGAACTGGCTGAGGAAATAGGGTCTGACTCAGTATTGGCTAACTCAAGGACTTTAATTAACTTGGCTTCATCTTCAGAGGCGAACTTTAATTGCTTAACTGTGTCTTTAACTTTACACTCATTAGCATAATGACCTTGCTTTTTGCATTTGTAGCATCTAACTTTGCTTTTATCTGTCTTTTTCTGACCTTGTTTATTCTGTCGGTAACCTTTTGAATAGCCTTTTGACCATTTACTTTTCCTAGGGGTAAACTTTCTTTTACTATAAAACTCATCATTATTATTTCTGAAAGAATTTCTTTTTCGGGAATAATGGCAACTTTTACTAAAGCGTTTATCATGGCTTCTTTTGACTTGTCTAGATGGCGGGACTGGTGCTAGACCATACTGTAAACAGAAATTACCTAACTCGTACTTAGCATTTTTTCTGTCGGCTTGGATTGATTTACCTATTTTTAGATCTACACACATTTTCATATCGACTTGATTGATTGTACTAATTATATTACCATAGGTTAACTCATCGTAATTAATTTGACCGGACTCATTGCTTAAGACTGTTCTAATCTTATGGGCAAATAGATTAGGAAGACCGTTAATAAACTTTTCTTTCCAAAAGGCTTGATTACTATCGTCTCTTATCATAACTCTGGAAATGAAAACATCTTTATACCATCTAAAATCGCTTAGCTTAGGGCATCTTAAATTACTTAACTGATCATGAATTCTAGTTGTTGTACTACTAGGCGTACCTATGAAATGCTTAATTATGGTATATAAAAGGACATTGACTCCGTCTTCTATACTTGTTCCTATTCTTTCATCTAAAATAGGGTAACCATCTTCATTTGTTTTAAAGGCATGGATTATTCTTAGTTTGGCTTCTTCTGTGAGATGTTTATCCCACCAGAAACGAAGTGTTCATGTGAATCCTGTTTCTAAAAGGGAAACTATTTCTAACTGTCTTAACTGGTGATTAGTGGCATAACTATTGGCTACCATGGACATATGCTGTAATTTATTGAGTATCTCCAGTTCGGACAAGCCATCGATATTCCACTCATATAGCTTATCAGAAGCTACTGAGAACTGACTCTGGGTTCTTTCTTCGAACTGGACATCTGGGGGCGTAGGCTTAGGATACCAATTGTTGGTAAGGCTTGTGGGGTTGACTTTTCCTGTTAACCTGCTAACTTTAAGACTTTGAGAATCCTGGTTAACTTGGAGATTACTAAAGGCTTGTTCAATTTTAGAGATATTACTAGTTTCTGACTCTTGACTAGAAACTGACTCTAAAGACATAGCTGACTCACTATCAGAATTAACTTCAAATTGTAAAACTCTAACTGAGGTTTCTTCTTCTTTTCCTTTATCTTTATCTTTATTTGGTTTTGGCTTAACCGGGGTTAACTCTTTGAACATTTCTTCAATCTTTCTCATTGTTGGGTTAACTTTAAGGGAAGACTCCGGTTTTAACTCTTGGAATTTAACTAAAGGTTTTTCTTTCTTAGGCTTTAGAGTAATTTCCTGGGGAATTAACTTATCGACTTTGGTTTCTATTTTATCTAATTGCTTTCCTATGACTATTAGCCTTGTGTTGGTGTAATTATTTTGTTCTATTACCATTTTATTGGCATCTTTTGATTCTGGGATTTTGTAAGGACTAGCAATGACTTTAGCATTCTTGTGATTAATGACTATTGTTTCTATGGGAGGATGTGTGGAGATGACTTTGGTGTTGTCTTCTTTTTCCCATTTTTCTTGGGTTAAAGTCTTTATTTTTTGACTTGTATGATGACTTTCTATATAGTCTAGGTAGTAGGTTTCTGACTTAGTAGTTTTCATGTAATCTTTCCAACCATTAAAAATTATTTTTCTTTGGTCTTTGGGGAAAGTTACGTGATAATTTTCTTTCCTTGACTTATTTTCAGGAGCACAATAATGGGCCTCTAATTTTGACCAATGGATTTTAAATGGTTTACTAAGAACTCTTAATTGGGCATCATATAATTCGAAGGTGGAACCATCTAACATATCTGACTTAGTGGGTGACTCAGGCTGTATTGGCTCAGGTGGTGCAGTAGGGATTTTATTGTAACTTGGTTGGACCACTTGCTTAGCTTTTCTTAATTCATTAATTTTAAAATCAATTAGGGCTTTATCGGCTTCTAAGTCACGTTTTGTAATTGAGGATGACTCCGCAGACGATTGTCTTGCTGGGAACTTGAAGGATTGACTAGGCGTAGGTAACTGTTCTAATTGAACTGTGGATTTAATTGGCCTATCTAAACTGATTTTAACTGTACCGTCTAAATAAGGCTGTATGTAATCTAAATCATTTAGACTACGTTGAATTGGCTTAGGGGGGCATTCAGTAGTTAAGAACCAATCTTTGGGTAAACTGACATCAGACCACCTAATCATTTGAGGAACTGTGACGTTAGCATTAGACGTATGACTTTGAATTAAAAGTGTTTGATTCTTAGGGCTTTTACTAAGGGCTTGGAAATTCATATTTGTGCATGTAACTTTGTAATAAATTCTATAAATTAAAGCTAAAGGTTGGGTACCTGGTAAGACATTATAACCGTGAGTTTTAATATTTAAAGTTAAAACTTTTAATATATGGGGATCACTGAGGCTTACTGTAAAATCTGGGTAACAATCAAAATGGACTGGACCATGGCATAAACTTGACTCAATGATTCCTAAAACTCCATCTTGGAAATCGTTAAATCTGGCATCTCTTAAACTTAAAAGAATTGCTGCTTTAAGGCCTAACTTAGTTAAGGGTTTCACTACAACTTGGACTAAACCTATATGCAGAAAATTATTACCTTCTTTTTTATGCTTTTTAATTGACTCGAGATTAAGTAATTGGCATGTTTCATGTTCTTTACCTAAGGCATAAACTTGTTCTACTGTCTTAATATGTGTAGTTGACTTAAAAGCATTAATTGACCATTTTTGCTTATAAATTTCTTTACTAGGAACTTTAGGTATATTCCAATCATTACAGCGTAACTCACTACTAGTTGATTCAAATTCTAATTGTTCTTCATTAACTATGTCTGGGACTTGACTCAAACTAGTTCTAGATCCAGAAGAATTAACTGAATTGGTTCTAAATAAACGACTCATACTTACAAGTATTTGACTCAAGACTCAAGAGAAAGAAGATCTACATAAATTCCTAGGGTTAACTCAAAGGTACCTGTAATCTAAGGCATTCTCTCTCTCACCGATCTCCTACCGCAACCGTTCAGGCCACTCTCTGGGACTTACTATTTGGTCCTGGACTTCTGGGTGCAGACTCTCGAGAGATGGGACCCTAAGGAACAGATAACTTTAAGATAACTGTTTGGAATAACTGGGGAACTTGCTTACTTAGAAGACTTAAATCAGCCACTTGGGCGATATGAGTAGCAGACTTAGACTCAATTCCTTCATATATATATATGCATATTAATTTGAGATATTTAGTAATACACCCATTATTAGCACTAAAACTATAAATAAACCATACACCATTTAATTTCTATAAACAAACCCAAAAAACACCCAAAAAATGACAACTTGCCCTATTTAATTTAATTTTGATTATTAAATTACTATGATGCCCTATTGAGTGTTTTGGGCTTTTTTATGAGGTTTTGGGGTTGGGTTTGTTTTAAGAAATCAATGGCAGTTTTGTAATTTAAAAGAAGTTAAAAGCCTTTTTTGTTATATTGTAAATGGGCTTTGGGTGTGTTTCTAAAGTCCATTTCATATAAGATTTTTTTTATAATTTGGGCTCCTATGTTGGGTATAATAGTGAATCTCCCTATTAATTATATAGAAATAATTAAGAGAAAAAGATAAATATGTCACTTGATTCGGTAAAAATTTTGCCATCTTTGAAACGTCCAACCCTAGATTATCGCCCAGCCTGTGGCAATTAGACAAGTCCATGAATTTAATCAATTGCATGTCTCCGTCTTCCAATATCTTTGACAATGTTGAAAATCTTTCTAGTGATATGCAATAACTCACGTCAACCCATTCAATAGACGCTGAAGTTGTACTAGAATTTCTACAAGCCTCTTGCAACCCCTCAAATCAAGGTCCCGCAAGTTGACAAATTTGCTAATGCACACAAGAAGACACAAAATTGCTTTTGGATAGATTAATACTCCTTATGTGGGACCAGCATTAAAAAATTTCCAAGGAATCAATGTCTAATACATTGCACTCTTTAAAATTCACCATCATCCATAACTTAGGCAATGCTAATGAGCCAAAGTCGTCGCGTGGACTGTTTGACTTAGTTAGAACCTCGAAAGGAAGTGATTCTGACTTCAGAGATCAAGTTATTTGGAAGTGTGACAAGTAATATAATTGAGATTTTGCAACCCATAAATACTTTGTGGCAGATTTGCAAGGTTTTCACATCTTTGTAAAAATAACACTTCAAGCGCAGTTTAGATGTCCAATTGAAGAAGGCAACTCTTTTATAGCACTTCCCCATAAAATTAATTTTTTTCATGGCAATGAGATTTCCAACGTATGAAGGTAATTCTTTTATTGCACTTCTTTCTAAATTTAACTCTTCAAGTGCAATTAGATGTCCAATTGAAGAATGCAACTCTTTTATAGCATTTCCAGATAAGTTCAAATTTTCCAGCCCAATGAGATGTCCAATTGAAGAAGGCAACTCTTTTGTAGAACTTCCCAATAAGTCCAAATCTTTCAACCCAATGAGATGTCCAATTGATGGAGGCAACTCTTTTATAGCAGTTCTCCAAAGACTCAATACATATAAGGATTCCATTTTGTCCACAATTTCTCAGAAACTCTCCAACTTTATGCAACCGGAAAGACGAAAAAATTGCATGGATTTCAACCTAACTTTATTGGGAAACTTCATGAGTTCATGGCAGCCACAAAAATCCAATACTTCAAGTTTATCAAGATATCCAACAGATGGATGAACCTCAACTAAACTTGTACAACAGTTCGCATTCAAGTACCTTAAGTTTGTTCTGCTGGATAGGTTGGGGATTTCAATTAGGAATTGAGATCCCTCGAAATTTAGGGATGTCAACTTCGTCCAATACTGTGAAATTAAAAGTAATAAAAATCAAATGAATTGCAGTAGTAAAGAAATTTACAACATACATCAGTTAGTAAACGAGACCTCTTAAAAATAATAAGGGATGAGAGATAGTTTAAAGTATCTTCAATCCCTCCCCTAGTTGTTTGATGCGGTTGCAAAGCATATTGAGCACAACTAGTTCCTTTGGATGAAAATTGGGTGGAAAAGATTGGAACGGACATCCACACCAATCAAGCACTCTCAACGAGTTTGGTAGATAACAAACGTCACCAGAAATGCATGCGTTATAGATTATGAAAATGTTAAGATATTTCATCTCCAAGAAACAGTCAGCATTCAAGCATATCTCAGCATTTGGGTTGGGGAATTGTAACATGATGCCTGTGATTTTATTTGTTCCCTAACATAAAAAGAAAAATATACTATTGTTACAAAGTATTTATTACCAAAAAAAAAAAATGCAAGTGTTACAAATTTCTATTTTTCTTCAGGATTAAAATAATAATAATTATACTTAACACACAAAATGTTAGTTATTGAATTGAATAAAACATTACACTCACATGTATAATTTAATTTACTTAGGGCTCGTTTGGTACATTGGACTGCACTGACTAATTTATGTCAAATAGTACTAATCTATTCCGGAGAGTACTGACTGTTTATCCATAATATTATAAGGTGTTTGGTGTTGTTTCGAATAAATAGTCCGGCTAAATTATACTGTGTTTGGTGCTGTTCCAGATCACATCGGATCAGACTATTTTTTTACAAAAAAAATTCCTTTGATAATTTAAGTAGAAATTGAAATTCAAATGACACGAATTTTTTTTGGTAAGATTCATATGACAATATTTGTTTTTCAATTGTTTTTGCCAAGATTTTTTTTTCATATAACCAGAAAACAAACCAACAAAGCACCAAAAGTAGAAAAAAAAAATACAGCAAGAAAACCATCGTCGCATGTATTGTTCTAATCGCTGATTTGGGATGATAATTTGATTATTGAGTTGGATACCAGGAGAAGATGAAAATATAAATAAATAAATAAAACGCAAGAAAAACTCAGCAGCATGTATTGAGTTAGATACACAGCCGCATGTATTGTTCCAATACATAAAGAAAAAAAGTCAAAAAGGTAAAACTCATAACCTAATTTCCACAAAAATTTAATAAAAGAGGAAATATATAAACAAAGAAAAGATGAAGACAGAAGAAGAGAGAAGAAGTATATTGGAGAGAGAGAGAGAGAGAGAGAGAGAGAGAGAGAGAGAGAGACGAGTGAAGAGAATAACATTGGAGAAGATAGAAGAGAATCCTAGAGAGAAGAAGATGAAAATAGTGTCGTTGAATTTTTCACGTGAACGTGTGTTCTTTTTCCCTAGCTGTATAATTAAGCGTGTATTATCTAAACCCGGGTGTGTGGGTTATATTAGTTAGTCAAGTAAGGAGAGTATTAAAAGCCCAACCCATTTAAAATAGTCAGGTGATTAAATAGAAGCACAGGGACTTTGCCTCACCTATGAAGTCCCTCAAACAGAAAGTCTCTCAAACATAAGAGTGTTTGATAGAAAAAGACACTTGCCTGCCTCACCTCGGGTTCCAGAATCCCGGTTATTTTGGATTTGGCTCCAAGACCCATATCCAGTCTGAGTCACACTTAAGTCCACCAAACAACAACTATGACTTTTGTCCAATTTAATTGGAGATGTCCAGTCCAATCCAGCCTACCAAACAAGGCCTACAGGTATATACATCTTGTGATTCCTACATCAACCATGCAAATTAGAGTGTTGTAAGAGATAACATTTGGCTAGACTCCTTGATCTATCACTTTTTCAAAAAGAGAAAGTAATTCTTCCCAATTACCCATGTTGCAGAGTGTACTAATGATTGGAATTAATTGTAGCGTGTGGGGAGAAGCCAAAATGGCGGCAACCCCAGCCACTCATAACACTGACCAAGTTGGGAAGGAAAAGAAGCCACCACCTTGATTGCCATACTACAATATCGCAGAATGAAAGCAAAACTAACAGCAACCAACTTCCTGGAAAGAGCCCTTATATCATGTAACAAGCCCCGCAAGAGAGCATAAATGAGCGACTTACCATGTAGAGCCTCAATGAGCACTTCAGCATTGGATTCAACAATAACTTTCCTCCACCCATGTCGAGTTATTACCACCTCCAAAGCTCTTCTAATAGCCTACGCTTCAGACATGGCACTACAGACACATGGACTGAGCCCCTGACAACCCCTCGCCTTGAACCAACCATGGTTATCTCGAAACACCTACCCAAAAGCGCCAGCTGATTGAACCGAGGACAACCACCATCACAATTGGCCCTCACAACTCCATGCCCAGGCCGTTGCCAAGAAGGTAGGGGAGGTGTCTTCAACTCCAGACAGCAAGTAGAGGAAAATAAAGCATGTCGTTTTGCGGCATAGTTGAATTGGTTTTATTTGGATTGCATCCTGACTGGATTGGCAGCATAATCCCTAAAATTAGTGTTAGCGAGATATCCTATTCTATTAGGATTTTATTTATTTCCTTTTGTATAGATATTATGTAATTAGGATTCCACTTATTTCCTAGTTTAACCCTACTAGGGTTTGTAACCTTGTATTATAAATACCTCTTTTCGGAGAACGAAATATATCAGAAAATATTCTACAATATTATTTGACTTGGCATCAGAGCCGACTTTCTGGTGACCTGTGTGTGTTGTGTCCACCCGTGTTCTACTGTGTGCCCTAATTTCTTTTAGGGTTCTTGTGCCTGTGCCTTTGTTGTGTTCTGCTGTATACTCTGTCGTGTTCGTGCCTCTACTGTGTACGTGCATGTGCCTTTACTGTGTTCCGCTGTGTACTCTGTCGTGTTCGTGCCTCTACTGTCTTCGTGCATCTGCCGTATTTGTGTCTGTGCTGTGTTCTATTGTATACTCTGCGTGCTTTGTTGAGTTTCTGCTACAATCATGGGTAATAACTCCATTGTTGGTGCTGCTGCTGCTGCTTCTGCAAATTTGCGTGTTTCTGACTCTATTCCAGGTACTGGCTCCAATACTTGGATAATTGACACTGATGCTTCTGATCATATGACTTATGATGCTAAATTTTTTGATGAGTTGTCTAGTAACACCCGTGACCCATACATAACTAGTGCTAATGGCTTGCCCTCTCCAATTACTGGCGAGGGCACAATCTCTCTCACTCCAACTCTGTCCTTGTCTCGTGCGTTATTAGTTCCCAATATCCATTGTAACTTGTTATCTGTTGGTCGATTACTTGATACACTTAATGCTTCTGCTACTTTCTATCCTACCCATTGCTCTTTTCAGGATCTCAAGACTCACGAGGTGATTAGGCATGTGATCGGTGCATATTTATATATCATTTTGTACCCTTCTAACTTATGATTTGATTATGTTTTTGAGTTAAACTTGTGCTTTTAATAAATTTTGTGTTTGTTTCAGTGTAATAAGCTTAAGACTCATTAAATGCATTTTGGAGACAAGTTAGCTCAAACGGTGTCTGCAGATCAGTCAACTTCATGGATTGGACTGTACTTGCTCAAGAAGACACAGATAACGAGCCATACATCATTGGAAAGATGCGGAAGTCTAGTTTCTGGAGAATTTTACGGTTCATGATTCCGAGTCTTCTAGAGAAAGTTATACAAGTTTTGGCAACTTAAGGTCAAATTCGGCAGCATCTGCGTTACTGGGCCGAATATCACATTTGAAGGGCTTTCCGATTTTTCCTTGAGCTGGGCTTCATATGCTTGGAAAGATAATTCAAAGGGTTTGAAGATCCAGATTTTTCCAGATTTTTTAGGAGGGAAGATCAAGCCCAAAACAAGCCCACAAGCTGACTGCAATGAAGTCAATTCCAGTCTATTTTCGGCAGTCAACTTGCAAGGCCCAAAACATACACTTGTATTGCTCCGATGGGAATACATTCTTCATATAAGTTGTTCCAATGGGTGTCTATTATGACATATCCAAATTTGAGCCCTATTGGATACATATTGAAACCTCAGGCCTTCCTACACCAAGCCTGGTTCAGAAGAATCGTTTTTTTCAACAATCAAAAGAAAACCCACATGGGTTGGCAGCAAAAGACAGCCACAAATTGAACACCTTTGAAATCCCATGTGAAAAAAACTTGAGGTGCAGCAAAAGAAGTATGGGATGGAATTGATTCCAACCACACTAACATAGACAAGATGAAGTGTGAGTTATGGATTGTATTAAATGAGGAATGGTGGTGTTGGAATTCATCATGATGTTCCTCCCCCTTAGCCCTATAAATAGAGAAGTCTTCAAGCTTCAAAACACACCCCAAGGGGGGGAGCTCTTAAACACTTCTCTAGATCTCCCTTCCCTTCTCTCCCTCAAATTCTCTTAGTTTCATTTCAAGTTGTCAATTGTTGTAACAAAATGATTTTATTAAATTTTCCTTCAAGTTTCCAAGTTCTACTTTAATTTTATTTGTAATGTACATTCTTTCTTAAGTATTCAAGTTTAATTAGTTTCCAAGTTTCAATTATGGTTTTTGTTCTTATTCATTATGCTTATAAGTTAATATGCTAGTTTGAATGATTGATCACCATTTAGGCTTGCATGTTAGCTATTTTGGTTTGAATTAAGAGTAGACACCATGCTTTAATTCGAATTGAACTATGAATAGGAAGAGTATGTATGGATATTTGACAACAGGGATTAGATACATACTTGGTTGTTTAAAATGTTCTTCTATGCTTAATGGGTTCCTAATGCTTAATTTTAGGTTAGACAACAAATGATCAAATTAGGGAATTAGGAACACAAGGTTAGAACCAAACACCATGGCTTAATCATACTTTAGCTAGAATCAATCCGTAATCTAATTGAACTTGGGAACTTATTTGCTTGAGTTATTTCATTTTTTTTCTTGTTTTATTTATTTTCTTTTCCATTTCTATTTTGTGTAGGGGAAACAAATTGAATCATTCAATCACCAATCCTCGTGGGATCGACCTCGCACTTACATATGCTATATTACCAAACGACTCGTGCACTTGCGAGTATCACAAGTTGAGGATGCAGCTGAATCCATGTTGGTGCAGCTGAATCGACGCAACAGCATGGTAAACGGATAGGGGGGTTATATTATTTGACATTGCCTTCTGCACCAGTTCGTGATCGTGTCGTTAATACTGTTCAAAGTTGCAGTGTCAAAGACAAACAGCAAATTTGGTTATGGCATCGTCGCTTGGGACACCCGTCATTTGAGTACCTTAAGCGTCTGTTTCCATCTTTATTTCGCTCCTGTGATGAGTCTAGTTTTAAGTGTGAGACATGTATTTTGGCCAAGAGCATCGTACTGTGTTTCCTTTGAGTGACAGTAAAGCTGCAAAGCCTTTTGATTTAGTGCATTCTGATGTGTGGGGTCCGGCTCGTGTTACTTCGAACGGATTTCGTTGGTTCGTCACATTTATTGATGATTGTACCCAACTTACTTGGGTTTTCTTGCTGAAAAATAAACATGATGTTGCTTTTATCCTTCCAGAGTTTTGTACTATGGTGTCTACTCAGTTTCATGCTCGGGTCAAAGTATTCCGAACAGATAACGGAGGTGAATATGTGAATAATACTTTGGCGTCTTTCTTCCGTGCTCAAGGTATTATTCACCAAACGACAACCCCTTTTACTCCTCAACAAAATGGTGTGTCTGAAAGAAAGAATCGCCACTTGCTTGAAGTTGCCCGCTCACTCATGTTGGATATGTCTGTTCCCCATCACCTTTGGGGGCATGCTTTTCTGTCTGCTGCCTATTTGATTAATCATACGCCTAGCCGGGTTCTTGATTTCAAGACTCTGCATGATGTGTTTGGTGACCATATTTCCCCTGTCTCCGTTTCCAAGTTGCCACCTAAAGTTTTTGGATGTGTTGCTTATGTTCATGTCTACTCTCATCAACGGAGTAAACTTGATCCTTGTGCTCTGCGATGTGTCTTTATTGGTTATTCTTCTACTCAAAAGGGTTATAAATGCTATCATCCACCTACCCAGAAAGTGCATGTTACTTTGGATGTGACTTTCCATGAAGAAATGCCCTATTATGTCTCTCCCTCCTCTCCAATTCAGGGGGAGAGGGGGAGTGAATTGAAGAGTTTCGGAGTGGAAAATGTGGAAGATCTTGGACATGAAGAAGGAATTTCCCACGAACAGGAAGCGACCGGTCGCCCAGAAGAAACGACCGGTCGCGAACGAACGTGCCTGGAAACGACCGGTCGCCTAGAGGTCAGCGACCGGTCGCATGCCTGTGATACAACATGCCTGGAAACGACTGGTCGCCCAGAGGTCAGCGACCAGTCGCCTGCCTCGATGAGCGACGACGACAGCCCAGCGACCAGTCACCCAGATATCAGCGACCGGTCGCCAGGCCCTTTTTTGGAGTTTTTTGGCTCTTCCCCAAAAGAATGTGATAGTGATACTGGAGACTCTGGTGTAGATGAGATTGACACAAGACCCCCCCTCTGCCCTGCCAGTGCCCCATTCTACTCATGATAGTGAATCAAGTGAGGTAATTTCTAATGATCTATCTATGTCACCTTATCAGTTACCCCCACGAAGCAGTCGTGAGAAACCTAAAGTACAATATTCTCCTGATATACATGCCAAGTCTAAATATCCCATTAGCCATTATGTGTCAACTCATCGTTTGTCTAAGTCATATGCATCATATTTGTGTCAATTATCTAGTGTATGTGTGCCAATTAAGCTGCAGGATGCTTTATCTGATCTAAAATGGGTAGATGCAATGCATATTGAGATGGAAGCCTTAAACAAAAATGCCACGTGGGAGTTAGTTCCTTTACCAAAGGGAAAAAAGGCAGTTGGGTGCAGATGAGTGTTTACTTTGAAGCACAAGGCTGATGGGTCCATTGACCGTTACAAGGCAAGATTGGTAGCAAAAGGGTATACTCAGACCTATGGAGTGGATTACACGGAGACCTTTGCTCCATTAGCGAAGCTCAATACTGTGCGCGTACTCTTGTCCTTGGCTGCTAATCATGATTGGTCGTTGTTACAATTTGATGTTAAAAATGCATTCTTCCATGGTGACCTCAATGAGGAGATTTACATGGATCTCCCTCCTGGTATTCCTGTAACCTCTAAAGATGGTGTTGTGTGTAAGCTGCGGAAGTCTTTATATGGATTGAAGCAGTCTCCAAGAGCGTGGTTTGGGAGATTTGCAGCATCTATGAAGAAGTTTGGGTATGTGCAGAGTAACTCAGATCATACTTTGTTTCTAAAGCGTCATAAAGGTAAATTGACAGCTTTAATTATTTATGTTGATGATATGATTGTGACTGGAGATGATCAGGCAGAAATGCAAAATCTCCAGAAATATCTGGCGTCTGAGTTTGAGATGAAATCATTAGGTGACTTGAAGTACTTTCTTGGGATTGAAATTGCCATATCTAAACATGGTATTTTTTTTGTCCCAAAGGAAGTATGTGTTGGATTTACTTGCAGAAACTGGAATGTTGGATTGTAAACCAATTGATACTCCTAGTGAACAGAATCACAAGTTGGGGTTATATCCTGATCAAGTTCCTACTGATAAGGAGCGCTATCAACGGCTTATGGGAAAATTAATTTATTTAGCTCATACACGTCCTGATATTGCGTATGCAGTGAGTGTAGTGAGTCAGTTTATGCACTCGCCTAGTGAAAACCATATGAGAGCTGTGACACGTATTTTGAGATATCTCAAAGTAACTCCTGGCAAAGAGTTAATGTTTTCCAAGTATGGTCATACAGATGTGGAAGGGTACACAGATGCTGATTGGGCAGGTTCAGCTACAGATAGGCGTTCGACATATGGGTATTTTATGTTTGTTGGTGGCAATCTTGTTACGTGGAGGAGCAATAAACAAAAGGTGGTGTCTCGATCTAGTGCTAAGGCCGAATATCGGGGGATGGCCCATGGTGTATCTGAGTTACTATGGTTGAGGAGATTGTTGAGAGACCTTGGTTTTGGGCCTAAGAAACCCATGGATTTATATTGTGACAATACGGCTGCGATTGCAATTGCTCATAACCCTGTACAACATGACCGTACAAAGCATGTGGATGTTGATCGAAATTTCATTAAAGAAAAGTTGGATGCGGAGATTGTTTCCTTCCCCTTCATCCGTTCTGAGTATCAATTCGCCGATGTTCTTACGAAAGCAGTTTCTACAAGTATATTTCTAAACTCGCTAGACAAATTGGGCATGCGTGACGTCTTTGCTCCAACTTGAGAGGGAGTGTTAGCGAGATATCCTATTCTATTAGGATGTTTCCTTCTTATTCTATTAGGATTTTATTTATTTCCTTTTGTATAGATATTATGTAATTAGGATTCCACTTATTTCCTAATTTAACCCTACTAGGGTTTGTAACCTTGTATTATAAATACCTCTTTTCGGAGAATGAAATATATCAGAAAATATTCTACCATATTATTTGACTATTAGGATATCAAAATCCATCTAACATGTTCCATCAAATTAGGGATCCAATTACATCAATTAGAAGTTTCATGACATATGACCGCTATGTACAATTTAAATTTCATACCATGTAAAGAGATTCAGCATGAAATAATTCGCATTAGAGGAGTCAAAAGCTTATTCTGCAGATTCAACATGCCTTCTACAACGGAAACCTTTCAAAGTTTTTTGTGTCTCTAGATCAGGCATCAATCCTTTTTGGATCACTTCTTTAGCAAGCCTCAAAGCTTCACCCATTCTTTTATCTTGCACATAACCATTCACCAAGGCGTTATAGCAAGAAGCAATATCAGGCACATGACCCAGAGCCACCAAGAAATTAAAGACCTTCTTTGCCTTATCCATCCTGCCAAGCAAACAGTATTCATTAACCAACATACTGCAAGATATTGTGCTAAGCTCCATACCATACTTAATTTTTGCCTCAAATACTTTGCGAGCCTCCTCTGTCATCCTTACTTGGCAGAGAGCATCCAAAAGTGTTCTCAATGTTAGGGCATCAGGTAAGATCCCTTGACCTACCATTTCATCAAACAACCTTGTGGCTTCTCCCGATTGAGCTGTATGGCACATGACATATACTAAACAGTTGTAAGTGACAACGTCAGGTTTTAGACCTCCTTCAGTCATTAGCTCTAGCACAGTGAGGGCTTCATTGGTCCTTCGGTCCTTGCAAAGATATTTCATAACAATGTTAAGGGTTACAACATCTGGTGGGTTTCCTTCACCCATCATTTTATTCAACAACTTTGTGGCTTCTCTCCATTGGCCAGAATGGCACAATCCATTAATTAAGGAGTTGTAAGTCACAAGATTAGGCATTTGACCTCTACGGGTCATTTCTTCCACAAGCATTGAATGTTACAATATCAGGCAAGAAACCACAATCAATCATGCTTTGAAATAACTGTGCGGCTTCTTCCCATTTGCAACACCTGCATGAAGCAGAAATTAAAGAATTGAAAATGAAAACATTAGGATTTACCCGGTCATGTCTTTGAACAGAGCAAGCGCTTCTTGAATTCTTTCTTCTTTGCAAAGAGCACTGATTAGAACAGCGTAGGTATATACATCTGGTGAAATTCCACTATCAACCATGTTTTGAAATAACTGTGCGACTTCTTCCCATTCACTTGCATGAAGCAGAAATTAAGGAATTGAAAATGAAAACATTAGGATTTGTGCCTTTCCCAGTCATGTCCTCGAACAGAGCAAGCGCTTCTTGAATTCTTTCTTCTCGGCAAAGAGCACTGATTAGAACAGCGTAGGTATATACATCTGGTGAAATTCCACTATCAACCATGTTTTGAAATAACCGTGAGGCTTCTTCCCATTTGCAACACTTGCATGAAGCAGAAATTAAGGAATTGAAAATGACAACATTAGGATTTATGCCTTTCCCAGTCATGTCTTTGAACAGAGCAAGCCCTTCTTGAATTCTTTCTTCTTTGCAAAGAGCAATGATCAGAACACCGTAGGTATATACATCTGATGAAATTCCACTATCAACCAGGCAAATCAAGAAGCTCTTGGCTTTTTCCCACTTGCCTGATTGGCACAATCCATAAATTAGAGTATTGTAGGTGACAACATCTGGCGTGAGTCCTTGATCCTTCATTTTTTCAAACAGAGAGAATACGTCTTCCCAGTGATTCATGTTGCATAATCCTTTAATTAGAAAATTGTAACTTAAGATATTTGGTCCAACACCTTTGTTGATCATATCTCGAAATAGGGTCAAGGCCTCTTCTATTCGTCTTTCTTTACAAAGGTTACCAATGACTGGAGTGTAGCATGATGGGTTCGGCTTATACTTTCTGTGTTCCTGCATCTCCTTAAGCATCTTGAGTGCCATACAAGTTTTCCCGGCTTTGCATAGCCCATTAATTATAGTAGAATAAGTGAATTCATCACATGGATATCCTTTCTCTTAAATTTTCCGGAACAACTCCATTGCCTCAGACAGGGCACTATTCTTGCAAAGCCCGTGAAGCAAAGCAGTCAGAGAATAAGCATCAGGCTCAAGATCATATTTAAGGGTAAGTGCTAAGACAGAGATACCCAAGTCCACCCTGTTCAGACAGCACAAGCAATTCATGAAAATATTCGTTGTAGTGACATCAGGTTGGAATTGACGACAACCCATCAACTGTTTATACATGGATACCACGGCAGAATATTGTTTCATCTTGGAGAGTGCCCCAAACAAACAGTTAAAAGTCCAAATAGAGGGAATGGGTTTCATTTGAATCATGGAATTGAAGTAACCCAATGCTTCCTCTGACTTAAGTGTTCTAGATTTGCACCGTGTTTGAATCAGAGTCTCCATATCACTAACATTATTATCAGCATCAGAATGAAATTCACTTCTTTTCAGTAGAAAGGGAGTGATAAAAGAATGATTACCTGGTCGTGGGCTTGTGGTTAGCATCCTCATCTTCATCCTTATCTTTGTCAATCTCAGTTCAATATGGCGTGGACATCTGAGCTCGTGCGAGGGACATTTTGCCGAGGCTTTTCTTTGGTGAACGAACCCTAAAATTAACCGATTACATGACGCTAACACCAGCTCGCTCTTCGTGGCCTAACCATCACCATTTTCGCTCTTCGTGGCCTAACCATCACCATTTTAGTCACACGCACACCCAAAAGCCTCCACTATCTCAACCCCATTCTCTCTACACACCCAACTTCAATCCAAATCCTAGTCCTCCCTTTTCCCACCTGACCAGCCCTCCATTCTCGAGAATCCCCAAAACCTCCCCATTGAGCAAACTAAACGACCCCGTTTTGGAGTGGTTCAAACCTTCTCCTCCTCCCACAGTTATCATTTCCAACTTCTTTCTTGGGCCTTGGACACAGAAATTGGCCCAACAGCTGGGGATCCGACGTCGTATTAGTTTCGTTCCTGTGAATGCACACAAGGTGATTTCATGGGCCAAAATCTATGGCAATTGTTTGCAACGTGGCAGTGGCCCAGTTGACATGCCAAACATTTGGGCTCATGTAATTTCCAAGATGCGTGCAGCGAGTTTGCAGAGTTGGGGACTCATTCTCAACTCCTTCACCGAGTTGGAGACTCAGGAGCTAGAGCTCGTCAAGAAGTTCATGAAGCATGATCGGGTTTGGGTTTCGGGCTGCTGCTGCCAGTCCAGTCGAGCCCAATTGGAAAGAATGAAAGAGTTGGATTAACAATTGGCTCGTCCGTTCCAGCCCACGAGGTCATCAAGTGGCTCGACTCGCACCACGGGGACCTGTCGATTGTATACGTGGCATTTGGAAGTCATATCACAATGAACATAAGGCAGATGGAGGCTGTAGCTAGTGCACTAGAGGAGAATGGGGCCCTCTTCATTTCGGTCGTGAGGGCCCTAATGAAAGGAACGGATGTTGATGAAGAGGATCAGAGCATGATCCCATATGGGTTCGGAGATCGTGTGGAGAGGAGAGGCCTCGTGATCAAAGAGTGGGCCCCGCAAGATGAAATACTGAGGCATCGGGCCGTTGGATCGTATTTGGTGGATGAGCTGTTGGATTACCATGCAAGCTGACCATTATGACAAGTTGACAAGTTGTTCTACAAGAATAACATCTAATTACTAACATGTCAATAAAACGAACTGGAAGCAACCCTTGGCCGAGTTGGAGTTAATTGATATAAAATATCTAGTTTTATTTTCTGGAAGTAAGGAAGAAAAAACTATAAGAAATAGGCTTTCGATTTCCTTGTAAAATATAGAAAGAATTAATTAGAAAAAGATATTAGAAATGGACCGACCGGTACGGGGAGACTTGGGTTCGTAATCTGTCCAAAAAACAAAGTCTTGGTCAGTCAACAAAGGGAAACAGAACTCATTGCCCCTACTTTAAAATTTCACGAACTTGCCTAGTAACCCCTACAGCTTTTTCTTAGAGCAGTTCCAGCCATGAGCCTAGCCCAAGGCTGGGGGGAGAAAACCAAAAAAAGGAGTTTCCAGCGATGAGCCCAGGCCCGGGCAAGGTGCGGGTCCCAGCAAGTCGGGCTGGCCCGAAGGCTAGTTCAGCCCGAGGTCCAAAACTCGGTTTGGGGTGACGTCAGGACGACGTCAGCGAGCGCAATCAAATAAAATTTGAATTCACTTGCGCTGACGTCAGCCTTGCGCGAGCACCAACGGCTAGAAGACAGGTGTCGTAACCTGGGCGCTCCGATCTACTTCTCTCCTCCAATCCAACGGCTGGCGATTTTTTGGCAATAAAATTATGAAAAAAAATCGAAATTTTTTGAAAAAAATACTAAAAAATTCTGATTTTTTTATTTTATAAATACCTATTAATACCCTTCACTTTCAACACCAATCCTTATACATTTTATTCTACTTCTACAATTATTCACTCTTTATTCAACATTTTCCTCTCTTTAACCTTGTATTTTTTTTCTTCTTATTTTTATGGCTTCTTCTATCGAAACCGGAGGGGCGTGGAGCACCATGGAAGATGTTTCCTTGTGTGAGGCTTGGCTCCAAGTTTGTCATTGTCCCGTGACAAGCAATGAGATGAAATTTTTTCATATGTGGAAAAAAATTCATGCCGAATTTTGTGAAAAAATTCCGAGGTCAACTCGTACGGAAATGGCATTATCTAGTAGGTGGAAAATTCTAAATAAAGAGTTGGGAAAATGGAGAGATGCGTTGTCAAAAGCGATGGAAAACTGTAGAAGCGGGGAAAATCGTACTAACGAGGTAAGTATTTTGTAATTTTCGTTTCATTAAGTTTAATGTCCTAATTTATATATTTTGTTAATATTTATTGCATTTTCAATATTTTGTTAATATTTCTTGCAAATTAAATATTTTGTTCATATTTCTTGCATTTTAAATATTTTGTTAATATTTCTTGCATTTTCAATATGTTGTTAATATTTCTTGCATTTTCAATATGTTGTTAATATTTCTTGCATTTCCAATTGTTTCTTAATATTTCTTGCACTTCCAATTTATTTGCAAGGTTAATTGCATTTCCATTTGTTTATTTTTTGGTTACTTGCATATCCAATATATTTTAAATATTTCTTGCATTTCCATTTTTTTTTTTGTTAAATAGATGATTCAAGCACAGATGTGGTTCGGTGCAACCGGGGGTGGCAAAAAAAGTTTCAACCATCATGAATGTTGGGATGTGGTGAAATATTGCAAACGCTTCATAATTATTCCCAAGGGTCCCGCCGTTGTGTTAAATGAGACGCCACTCCGTGATTCAATGACATCGGAGTCACCTCTCGATTCCCCTATGAGTGAAGACTCACCCATCGAAAAGGAGCCGAGGCCCATTGGCCGAAAGGCTGCGAAGGAAAAAAAAGCGGGTAATTCAAGTAATAGTAATTCAAAGTTTTTGGAGGAAATTGCAAGGCAAAATGCCATAAGAATTGAACTGGAGCATAAACGCCAAGATAACGAGATGGCAATTCAAGCCGAGTTTTCACGAGAAAGGGAGTATTTGGGCAAAAAAGATACGGAGAAGACGGATCGGGAAACCATGGCGATGGATATAAGCCTTATGTCCCCTGAAACAAAACAATTTTGGAAGCTAGAACGCAGGGATGTTATGAGAAGAAAAAGACTTTTCCAAGATGATGGGCCTAGCAACACGGATTGTTTAAATGATGAAAACCATTAAATTAGTTGGCATACCTTTTATGTATTTGTATTTTTCATGTTTTCTATTAAAGTTGTTGAAATTCATCCGAAATTTGAACCCAAATTTTTATCTGAAATTTGAATTTTGAAATTCATCCGAAAATTGAACCCAAAAATCTTATCCCGAAATTTTATCCAATTATGAATAGTCATGACACGTAGGAACCCGGAAATCTTATCCGAAAATATTATCCAAATTAATTATTGAGGTAAAAAAATTTGTGAAAAAAACAAAAAAATGAATAGTAATTGCCCTTAGCCATGGCAATGGGTGGAAACACAAAATTTACTATTTGCAAGGGCAACCACTATTCACGTGAATAGTGGCTGCCCTACCCCCCCTGCCATGGCAAGGGGCAAATGGGTGGAGTTGCTCTTACTAGCAAAAGAACCTGGCCTGGCCATGAGGCAGGGCGAGAAGGGCTACTACCCTGGGGCCCATCTAAAAGAGGACCCCAAAATATTTGTTTATTTTATTGTTCTTTTAAAAGCTGCATCTAAAATAGTTTCTTTATATGAGGAGTATACTAGTATATATAAGAAGCTAACATCAAGATTTCTGAAGTTCCATCTTGCATTAATGTTTTTTCTTTAATTTTATTTAAACCAAATCTATGTTCAAGTCCTACTAGGGTTAAGAAATAATACTTTTTTTTAATGATGATTGATGAGTTGACGTTCTGGTTATAAATGTATCAAATGGACTATCTTTGGGGAAAAAATAACGACTATAAATGACTTTAGAAGGAGTCATTTGTGGTTGATATAATTAACATATAATGTTCTACCCCTCTTTCTTCCTTTGGTGCATTCTACTACTTAAAATGTCATATTTTTCTTCCAATCTCTTTCAATTTTTTTTTTCTTTTGTTCAATCATTGCTTTATATATAAAATTTTTAATCATTTCCACAAGTAAAATGAAATTTGTTTTAAGGCCTAATTTTTGTTACTAGTTGTAAAAGGTCTACATTATGTTTACATACGTATAAATGGAAACAAATATTTTTACTTGTAAGTAGTTTTGCATTTATAGGGCCTTCTTTTTTACTTTGCCTTGGTCCACCAAAATCTCAGGATCGGCCTTGAAAAGAACCCTTTTGATTCAGTTTCTGCCTCACAGATCATCCTTATTTCTAGAAGGTTCTTCTTCTCTTCTAATCTCTCTTCATCTTACAATATTTATCTTGTATGGATTCAAATGAAGGTCACGTTTGGATGAGACACTGATCAATTCAGGGGAGGTTAACTAGCCACCCAACGAGATTAAAAAATTAAATTACTTGAATGGTTAAGCCTTTTACTAATTATTTGCAGTTTCTTTATTTTTCGATTTTTCAGAACTCATTCAGAAAATTGAGGAATCCATTCAAATTATCCTATCCAACATATAAAAAGGCCCAAGTCATGGCTACACGGCGCCCTAAAAATGAAGATTTGATCATTGTCGTAAGGTTTGTTTCTTTTATATCGATATCATTTTAAGAGGATTTAACTGTATATTTCAAATCACAGTATTATCCTATTTGTGTGAAAAGTTAGCAGTTATGTTTATTTGTAATTGTCACGTGTATTTTTGCAATTTTAACATGGAGTTTCATAATTTCGCCATTTAAAGGATTGTGCATTTTATGCTTATATAGTTAGTTTTTACAAACTGTGTAATAATAAAATCATTATTTTTCTCTGTTCTTTATTTTATTTCTCTTTCTGTACACTAATTGGGGTGCCTAGTGAGTATCATAACATTTTACAAGTATATATATATATTACTTTTCATTTTGATTTTGGGTTAGATACTCTAATTTCTACGTTAAGTCGTGTTACTTATTTTAATTTTCTGATTGCATTTTTCTTTTAATCAGCACTACACAAGGTATAATTTTCAATAAGGAAGATGCTAAGGGGCAAGGACGACATCCCACATCCAAAAGTGGAGGACTTAGACCAGAGAAAAAATGGGAAACAAAACTTCTTTCAGCTTCACTGTGGAATAAGATAATTGTAATTTCATGTGTCATTGCAGTTTCCCTAGATCCTTGTTCTTTTACATTCCATTCA
This sequence comes from Prunus kanzakura, assembly GCA_020521455.1. Taxonomy (NCBI): domain Eukaryota; kingdom Viridiplantae; phylum Streptophyta; class Magnoliopsida; order Rosales; family Rosaceae; genus Prunus; species Prunus kanzakura. The sequence continues at coordinate 711,301 of BPUM01000868.1, read as the reverse complement.
TCGATAAGGAAAACAAATGTCTTGGAATGGACAAAAAGTTGAGGAATGTGGCTCTTATTTTGCGATCTCTCACAGACATCACTTTCTTAGTGCATATTGGATATCAAATTTGGGAAGCTATCAATAAGGCCTACAAGGCAATCACAAAAGGAAAGTCACAGTGGCAATTGGATTGGCAACCAACGTTGAAAAAAATTGACATAATTCCATTTGCTAAGAAGTTTGCTGGGTATTTTTCATGGCTCTCTTTCTTAACTGACCTTCTCTCTGTTCTTCCCATGCCACAAGTAAGAGAAATTAAATTATTATTATTATTATTTTTTTGTGTGTGTAGATTATGAGCTAGGTTTTTCCAGCTTTAAATAATAGATTTCTAACCCATTACTGTTTATTATGTCAGATTTTAGTAGTAGTGCTTTTCTTCAAAATGAAAGGGTCGGAATATTTGGAACACAGAAGGGTTTTGAACTTTTTTCTGCTCAGTCAATATTTGCCGAGGATTTTTAGAATTATCTTGTCATCCAAGAAAATTACAAAGACTGGAATACGGGTCAAAGCTGTATTCAAATTTTTTTTTTCTGTACATTCTTGCGAGCCATGTAAGTTTTACTTTTTTCACTTTAATATTTATTTTGGTAATAAAATGCTTGATGAACTTGAACTTCATTTACAATAAAAGTGACCATATGGTGCTGGCTTAATTGATGTGGTAATATATATAAGTAGAGTGAGTGTAGATGTCAATGCACTTCCAAAATTCAATTATTGAGCACTAGCTAGTTCCATCTTTATCAACAACTGTTACCACATAATTACATAATTGTTTTAATTTTCTGAATGCAATTTAAGCTGAAAATTCACATCTCCCCACAAGAGTTTCGTTATTTTAATTTTAATTTTTTTTTCCAAATACATCTCTTCCCATTATAACATCTTCTTCCCAAAGAGTTTTCCTTAATGTATCGTAGTGTTTGTTATAATGCTTATGTATTGGTTTGACTTTTAGGTACTTTGAGCCTTTTGGTACTTCTTTTCCATTCAATGAGAGACATCATGTTGGCACCGAGCTTGTAAAAGAAATACTACAGATTATATGATCAATTTAGGTTTTAGTTTTGTCTTTGGAAATTTTGGGTTTTGGGTTTTGATTTATTCGTTATTTGATCAATTTTTATATATAGTTTTTAAAAAATTCTGAAATATATGTGTTTTTTTATGTATGTGTGTGTGCTACGGCTATTGCTTTCATTGTATTATCTTATATTAGTCTGTTTGCCATGTTAGCTGATTGATTTTTGGATACAAAAGCAGAATTCAACCTAGGGAATATACTTTTTTTTTAGGGTTAATTACTGTAGACGTCCGTCAACTATGGCCCCAGTTGCAATTGGGTCCGTGAACTAAATTTTGTGGCAATTTCGTACTTTAATTTGACAAGAGGGTGCAATTAGGTCCTGCCGTCCAATTCTGTCAATTTGTCCGTCAAAATGAGGGGTAAAAACGTCCTTTCGAGTCTGAAGACTCTCCTTCGAATCTGAACACTCGCCTTAAACCCTTGGCTTCGACCCCCAAATGAAGACTGAAGAACTGAAGACCTGAGAAGGGGCTGCGAGGGAAGGAAAAATGTCGGAGAGTTCGACAGATTCAAATAGCAGGCGTCGTTACTGCGAGTGTGGGTCGGAAATCAAACGGCGGACTTCATGGACAGATCTGAATCCCGGAAGAAGATTTGAGGCATGTTGCAATAATCGGGTAAGTTTTTGTTTGAATTGCATAAGGGTTAATTGGTGTTTCGTTTTTTCGCATGGTTGGAGAAAGAAATTGGTGGTTTTTTGGGTCTGAAATTGGTGTTTCGTTTTGTTTGAATTGCAGAACAGTAAGAGGGGGGTGCATTTTTTCGAATGGGTGGAGAAAGAAACATGCGCACGAGGAAAGGAAATCTTGCCTGGGTTACTTAGAAGAGTAAGAGCAATGGAGGACGAATTGAGAGCAACGACGGAGAATTTCAGAAAGATGGAAGAAGAGAAGAATAAATTAGAGCAAAAACTGAGAGAAGAGGAAGAAGAAATCAAGATTTTGAAAAAACAGAATCTGGGAATGGGTCAACAAGTTGTTGTACTAGAAGGGGAAATTTTGAGTTATCGACAAAGACAAAGGTGGTTCTGGGTTGTTGTTCTGTTTTGTTTAATAATTGTGATATTGTTCATCAATATGGATGATTTGGTAGTGTAGAAATGGCAGAAAATGGGCATAATGTTGTATATACTCTTGAACAGCTTTTGATGGTAGTGCAGAAATGGGCAGAAACCTGGGCTAAGGTTATTTTGTGCCTATTTGGCAATGTATCAGATTTTTGCTATATAAGCTGATTTTGTGCCGAATTGGCAGTGTATACCAAATGAACAGGGGCACATTACATACAATCCAAAAGGCTTCAATTACCAATTAACATTCACCAACTGCACATTACATACAATCCAAAATACACCTGAACATTACATAGAATAGGCAAAAGAGCCTGCAAAATAACATTACCAAATAGCATACTTGAGTTTATAATTGTTCACCCAAAATACACATCCACATAGTACGTACATAAGAGTCAGAGTCCAAAAATAGGTCTTAAAAGTCCACAAAATCAGGCTTGACAGTCTATACTTGTCCTCCTCTTTTGACAGTGTGTTTGAATCTTCCTCGCAAGGGCACTTGTGAGAATGTCATTGGCGGATTGACCCTTCCTTGACTGATATCCCTTACCACCTAAGATAAAAACCACAAACAAAATATATTACTATATAGGCAAACATAAAAAATCTGAGTTGGGCAAGAATAATAGGCAACTAACTGGTTGTGAAGATGACATCCTTGCAGCTGGATTCCATAAGCCTCTTTCTCTTCCTCTTCCTCTGCGCCTAATAACTTCAATTTGGGCTGGGGCAGTGTCAGTTTGAGTTGGGGCAGCATTAGTTTCAGTTTGGGTTGGGGCAGTGTCAGTTTGGACTGGGGCAGTCTCAGTTTGGGCTGGGGCAATATCATTTTGGCCTGCATTTCCATTGTCAGCTGCTTGAACTTCATTTTGGCCAACATTCCCATTTTGGGCTGCCTCAGCCTGCACAACATACAAGCACAACTATACAAAATCACAACCACAGCAGACCACAGTACAAATAATTAAAATGCATAACAAAAACCCTTTGTTATTAAACAACCTGTTTTCCACATCCTCTTCGATTGTGGCCTTCTTTTCCACATGCTCCACATCTAATTTTAATGAAGAGTCTTCTAAGTTTTGCTGCTGGAGCAGTGTAACCTGGAGGCAAAGGGTTTGGTGGGTTTGGGGCTGGTAATTGAACCTCAGCAGCCTCCTTTGTCCTCACTCTCTTGGGTCTTCCTGGTTGCCGCTTATGAAATGGATGTCTAATTGGAGGCAAGCCACCCTTAACCCACTGATCCATAGAAGGGATGGGGTGAACTATTGGTTGATATGACCTCATGTATGTCTCTGGCTTATAACACTCATGTACATATTCAACAGGGTTTTCATCTCTGTGGAATATAGCTGAAATAGCATGTGCACAGGGTATGCCACATAAATCCCATCTCCTACAACTACAAGACATTGCTGCAAGATCTACAACAAACTCCCCACCATACATGTGACTGACTTGATACATTTTCTCCCCAGCCAATCTAGGAATGCATTGAGAAGCTCCCATCTTGTTCTTCTCAATTATTTTGAATATCCTTGGGCCAACAGGGTGTTTCCATTTACCACAAGCAGCCCTTCGATTAGCCATCCTAAGCATCACATACATTCGAATACTCTCCAAACATGTTAAAATGGAATTATCTCTGGCATCAATTATAGCTGCATTAAAGCTCTCACAAAGGTTGTTCAGTAGAAGATCACACTTATACCTTGTATGAAAATGAGATCTGGTCCAATTATTGGGTGGTCTCTGCACCAACCATTTCCAAGCTTCCAAGTCCTCTTCCTTCATCTTGTCCATTTCTGCTTCCCACCAAGGAATAGTAGTGGCTTTGGAAGCTGCCCACAACATGTGTTTAAGAGTGAGACCAAGATGTGTTGCTCTGAAATTATTGTACAAGTGCCGGACGCACATCCTATGCTCTGCAGTTGGTAGTACATGTGCAATGGCAGGTATGCGCCCCTTTTGCTTATCACTTATGAAAGCCCAGGATAAACCATTTCTAATACCTAAATCTTCAATCAACAAAGACAGAAACCAAATCCAAGTGTCCTTGTTTTCAATCTCAGCCACAGCATATGCAATTGGGAAAAGACCATTATTACCATCAACTCCTACAGCAGTCAATATTTGGCCAGGATAAGGACCTTTCAAATGGCAAGCATCAACCCCAATTACAGGCCTGCACCCGTCTAAAAACCCTCTTTTACAAGTAGCCAAAAACACATAAATCCTTTGAAATATTGCTTCACCCCCAACCATATCACACTTAATTTTCACTGTACTACCTTTGTTGGTTTTCTTCAACTGCTCTGCATAGTCCCACAACCGTGCATATTGCTGTATGTAGTTTCCTTCAATTTGTGCTTTAGCCAATTTCTTTGCCCTATACACTTGAGTTTTGGACACCCTCACATGATAGGACTCCAAAACTTCTCCTTGAAAAGCTTTGAGATTCCAATCTGTGTTTCTCTTAATCTTGCTAGAAAATCTGTCACAAATCCATTTGGGATTAGCAAACTTCAGTTTCTCCACCCTCCCACATGTGTGTTCTAAGCTCAACTTCTTAATTACAAATGTTTGCACATTCTTTCCAATCTCTGAAGCATAAACCACAAATGGACATTTTGCACCTCCATTGCAAATTGCCTTTACTCTCGTCTTGTCATTTTTTTCAAAGAACAGTTTCCTTCCATGAATAATGGAATATTCCCTGAGTGCCTCCTTAAGAACCTGTCTGTTTTCAAATTGCATCCCAAGCCGAAACTCAGGATTCTTTAAGTCCACCGCCCTTCTATACTGCTTAAACCGAGGCAGTTTTTTTTCCTTCTCACCTTACTTGTCCCTTCATTATCCCCTTCCATATCATCCCCATCACCCTCACTTTCAGTATCAAAATCTGAGGTGTGCTCACCATCTGATGACACCTCTCCAGGAGCTTCAAAACCAGGCCTCCTATTGCTATCGCCTCCTTTGTCCTCTGCCCCTTCATGAACAGGCACTTCAGTTGTCTTAAACCCAAATTCTTCTTCACTGAACTCGTAATCACTATCAACAAATTCTCCATCATCTTCTTCACTGTCTACAACCTCAGCTTCATCTTTATCTTCAACATCAACATCAACATTATCTTCCACCCCAGTTTCATCTTCCACCTGTTCATGAACAGGCACCTCTGCATAATTGTCTGCACCATCCAAACCTTGACTCCAAACTATATTAGAATTGCCCACTTCAGTATAGTACAACCCCACAATCCTATTACATGGCATTTGGCCCAGCATGTCAACCAGTTTAGCATCAGAGCTGATAAGTTCAAGCCCACCTACACCATGGGTTCCACCCTTCCTATACCATATTTCCAGAGTTGGTTTGGGGTTGGAAATGTCTACATTGTAACCAAGCCCTTTCCCTATCTTTCTTAAGTCCACCAATGACAGAAAATCCTGTACAACATTATCCAAGTAACAAACTTTTCCTTTTTTATACTCCCCACTTTGCAACACACCCCCATGGTGAAGTTCTAAACTACAGTTTTCATGGTTACCTGCACAGTAAACAAGGGTCAAAACAATGCTAAAACACACACACCTAAAATCAGACAAAACCATGTTTTAATTCAATGATCTGCACCAAAACCAAAATATACAGTACACATTTCGTTCAGTTTTTAAATTGCTATGGAATAACTTCAGTCCATTTGGTGTGAGGCATAGATAGAAGACAAGAAGGGATAAAAAAAACCCTAAGTGTTGCAGTCAACGACAGTATAAAGCAACAAAGTGTGTAAGGAATCTTTAAAAGCTATGGACCACACAGATGAAAACAAAACCAACTCATACGTATTCAAACAGGCAGAATCACTTACTGTATTTAGGCGCAACACCACCCCAACGGAAGTCAAACTCTTCCATCGCTATCAACCAAAAGGACCAAAAACCCAACTACCCCCAAAATGAAACCCTAACCTTTAACTGTACCCCCGATGAACTCCAAATTTCGAACCTTACACAGAAAATTTCTCACTCACTCAGTCACTGCTGCAGGAATTTTAACTCCAATGGCAGCATAAGAAGGGATCGCTCACCGTATGCAACTCCAATGGTTGCCTCAGAAGGGATAGTTCACGTCCTTTCCCCTTTCTTCAGCCCTATATTCGATTTGTTTCATTAGTCTGTTTGCCATGTTGTCTGTTTGATTTTTGGATACAAAAGCAGAATTCAAGCTGGGGAATATGTTTTTGGGGTTCAGGTGGTTTAAGTTTGTGAATTGTGTTTTTGACATGGTGGATATCTTCTTGTGGGGAAAAAGATAAGGGGCCAAATCTTCTAGGGAATATACTTTTTTTCTTTTGTACAATTTGAATGCATTCTGATGAATTTTTCTTCTCATGTTCAAGAACAAAAACGATGTAAAGATTTTTGTAAGTTCTTAGCAAAAAAGATAAAATAGTGCAAGTGATATTTCTTTAATTGTTAAGACCAATGTTTGAGACCCCTTTTTATTTTTCCTCAGTAACTAGATAACATCAGGGAAAATTTGTTTGTGAACTCAGAACTGGTTATCTCAAATTAAAATTTCTTTCTGAATGTTCAGGTTTTTGTTTCAAAACTGATAAATCAGGTTGTTAGCATGAGCATAGAAGGATCTAGTGAATTTCAACGGTGGAATGTGAGAGATGTTGCAATGGGAAGTAGGCCTGGGCACGGTCCGGTTTGGACCGGTTCTCAGGCAAAAATGGAACCGGAACCGGTACTGTTCATCGGTCCGGTCCGGTTTGGATTTTAAGACATTTTAATAACAAGCCCGAACCAAACCGGACCAGTTAGATCCGGTTCGGTTTCCGGTTTTCCCGGTTTGAGCCGACTCCAAAGCCCAATTGATTTTTTTATTTTATTTTTGTTCTACATTTCTAGCCTTCAAGCCCAATTTTGTTTTTGCTTTTTGTGTGGATATTTCCAGCTTCAAGCCCAATCGAATTTTTAAACTTTTTGGGCTTAAAAATCACAATTGGCCCATTTAACATATTGAATCAAGCAATCATTCTTTAGCAAAAATAATTAAATAATTAAATAATCCAACATTAAATTTAAAATTACAACCAAATTTATAATGAAGGAAACTAAAATTACAACCAAATTTTAAATTACAGCTCCATTTTCTTTGTTGCCGCATCTCAGAAACTCCAATGATCTGTTTCTACAAAAAACACAAAAGAACAAATTAATATAAGTTTAAAAGTACCTGTTTATAAACAGGTACCTTAAAAGATACAAATTAATATAAGTTTAAAAGTATCTTTTAGTATCTGTTTATACAGCTACCTTAAAAGATACTAAAACGTAATAATTGTTTAAAGCATACAGCTACCTTAAAAGATACTAAAATAAACTACCCAGCAAAACAGATCTGAACCCAAAATATTCAAAAATCAGATTCCATATTCAAAAAATAAAAAAATCAGATTCAAGAACTTAACCCAAGATATGCAAGAACCCAGATCTGCAAAGAAAGAGATATAGAGGGAGATAGAGAAACATAAAACGAAGAAAAAAAAATCACAGTACTAGGAAATCAGAAAAAGAGAGGAAGAAAAAATAAATGAGAGAAGAAATGGGAGGAAAGAGAGTCGGCATCACAGAGGAAGGTGATGGAGAAGAAGAAGAAGAAGAAAAAAAAAATAAAGAGAAGAAAGCGTCGGCAGCACAGAGGAGAGGAGAGATAAACATATGGAAGAAGAAAGAAGAAAAAGGGATTTTTTAAAAAAAAACAAAAACAGAACCAGAAATTACGTAGGGAGAAGAAGAGAGGGATAGGGAAAAAAAACAGAAAAAAAAGAGGTAGAAGAAAAGAGAGAGTGTCGGCACCGCACAGGGAAGAAGAGAGAAAAGAAGAACAAGAAAAAAGAGAGAGAGAAGAAAGAAAAAGATAAAGAAAGAGAGAGTGTCGACGGCACAGGGAGAAGAGAAAAGAAGAAGAAAAAAGAGAGAAGAAAAAGGGAGAGAGAGAAACAGAAAGAGAGAGAGGATGCGCATGCGGCTAGGGTTTTAGGTATAAAGCCACTATATATATAAATATATAAAAATATATATAAAATTAATTATACTGGACCGGTTCGGATTGGACCGGTTCTGTGAAGTGGAAAACCGGAACCGGAACCGGTTTGAACCGGTTCGGTTTGGATTTTTTTCGGTTCTTGACTTTTTTGGTCAACTCGGTTTTTTTTGGATTTTTCCGGTTTGGTTCGGCTCGGTTTTGCGGTTTTGCGGTTCCGATGCCCACCCCTAATGGGAAGGATAATAGATTTGGACCTTAATTATCCACCTCCTAATGAGAACATGGCTCTAACTGGTCCTTTGGGACTACAAGTTCAAGGAATTGGGCATTATCAAGGACAAGCTACAGCTGCTGCGGATTTTGTGGATGATGAAGTTGTCATAATCTCACCAAGGAAATTTGCAGAAGTATGATATTTATCTTTAATATTGAATCTTATATGAAAAATGCTTAAAGTTGATTTTAATTTTCTGGTGTCAACTCGTTTTAGGCCACAAATAATTCACGACGAAATCCTTCTCGGAGAAGCCGTAGAGTCATAGAAGGTCTTTCTGAAGGTGCAGAATTCTATACCAGGCTTTCAGGTTTATTAATGTTTTCCCTTGAACATTATGTGTCTCTGGAATATATTTCTTGAGCTATTCCCCTCAGTTGGAACCTTGCTTTTGATATTTACTTCTTTTTCAGTTAAGGGTCCACTCTACTGATCGACTCTTTAACATTGGTGTAGACTATTATTCTGTTAAAATAACGTTCACGTAGGTAGTTAACTGTTATTCTGTTTTGGTCGTGTTACCGAGATTCTCTGTTCAGTGTCTCTCTTGATAGTCTAAACTTTTTCGTAGTTTAATTAAATACTTCAAGGTGAATTTTTTTCCTACCCATTTCTGCAGTATTGAAGGATGTTGGATGTAAAATGTAAGTTTGTCTTATTGAAGTTTTCTTGGTTGCACTTGACCTTATAATCTACTATCAACAGAATTGACAAATTTCCGTGCCTTTAGCCAACTTGGAGCTTCCAACTGGGAGGTTTCGGTCAATGTTGATGTTCGTAACAAACCAGAGGATACTGTGCGTAACAAACCAGAGTATACTGTAAGATCTTCCCTAAGTTCTTATGATGCTATTTCCTTGCTTTAGTATATCCACTTCTCTTCTCATCTTTATATAGAGTAGCACATTGGCACTTCTGTTGCATATATGATACAGCTACTATAAATAACATCACTATGAACATACATATGTTTCATGTATAAAATAGCCAAAAAAAGAAGATTGAATTTGACCATCCTACTTTTCAACTGATCACATGTCAACCTTCAGTGGGGATGACACCTGATTTAATTTGAAGCTTCAAACAACTGCCTTTGAAGTTTAAATTACTTAAATGTTCATTTCTTCTCATTTGTTTTTCCTTTTTTACCTTTGCATAGTAGTGGCACATAGTTGCAGATCTCTGACATATTTGGTTAGATGCCAGATTTGTTGTTTGGTAATTTGTCTTTGAAAGACAAGAAAGTGTTTATCGGACTCCTCCAAATTATTTTGAAGAACTTATCTAGCACTTCTTTTAACAGCTCATGTTGAAGTTATGAGTAGTATGCATGAAACTGTTAATTATGTATATCTAACCAGCAGATTGGTGCAAATTTCTGGAACTAAGCTTGGAAGTTTCTGATGGCAGGCAACTAACGTTCCTGTGCCTCCAGTTGTGCCCCAGAGTGAGTTCCTGCCAGAGGCACCTGGTTTCACTTGTGCAATCTGCATAGGCCAGTTGATTGAAGAAACATCGACAAAGTGTGGTCACATCTTCTGCAAGAAGTGCATTGAGAAAGCCATAGCTACTCAACACAAATGCCCTACCTGCAGGCATAAACTTAGAAAGCGAGATATCCTCAGGATCTACCTTCCAAACAGCAGTTAAATGGATTATGCACCTCCTAGTGGCGAAGTTCTAGAGGTGTTGTAACTGTGTTCTTGTGTTTATCAGTTTTCTTATTTGGTATAAAATTAATGATCAAAATGCTTTTATTTTCCTTTATTTTTTAGTAAACTAGAAAAAGCAATAATTTAGGTATTGTTCCCAAGTTGTGAACTCATCTTTTGCTTATTTGGTAGAAAATGCAATCGATGAAGATTTTGACTGCATGAAACTCTCTCTCTCTCTCTCTCTCTCTCTCTCTCTCTGTGCATATTTGTTCCAACTTATGAACTGCTCTTTTTCTTATTTGGTTGAAAATTCAGTAAATGAAGATTTTGAATTATCAAACTAGAAGCTTTTTCTGCATATTTGTTCATTCACTAGATCCAAGTGTTGGATATGAAGGAAGGTGACCATCAATCCTAGTTTAGTCTGATGCATATTATTGTCACTTTATGCAGGAAACGAAGCAGGTCATTAAACTGATAAGCTCCTAGGAAAGGTGTGAATTCTCAGGCATTGTGAGTTGATATGGCACACTGATTCAGCTGCCCTTTCTTAGGGTAATTCTTCTGGCTGTTCAACGGTTGCGATCCTAGGCTTCCAGTGAAGAGAACATTGGTTTATCAAGTCTCTACAGTTACAGTTTCTGAACTTTCTTTTAAAACTTGTACGGACTAGTTCAGTTGTTTTCCTCTCGGAGGGTCTTGTTTTGAGACTGACTTTTGAAATTAGGCTTCTTAGATCTTGTTATCATTAGCTTCCTTACACAGTTTGGAGTTACAGGCAGAACAGTTGAGAAGGCTGAGACGAAAAGAACATGGAAGAAGACCGAATTCCTTCTTCAGAACCACTCGACCTTAACACCATTCAGAGTAGTCTTCCAACATTTTTAGACAATGTAATTGGCATTCAGTATAAATGGAAGTTCCCTTACTCTTGCAACAGTGTCTCAATCTAGTGATACTTTTCTTCTCAATGTTAATTGAGATATTAAGTTTGAATGCCCGCTTCCTGCCAAAACTGAAAAAAAAAAACTGCAAGGGTGTTGTATTAAAATAAAATAAAAGGAAGAAATTTTTTGAAAACTAAACCAATTTTGGCTGTTCAGTGATGTTTAACCAGTTTTTCTGGAGTCTTGTAGCTCAAGTGGTTAAGAGCATTTACCTATACACCTAAAGTCCTATGTTTGATTCCCCACTCCCCAATATCACTTGTATACCAAAATATAAAATAAAAATTTATGGATCAAGTAGTGCTGGAACCCCATTTATTATAGATTTAAGATTGTATAAGAAAAAGGGGATAAATTGGATAAAGAAAAGGCTAAATTGGATCAAAAGAAAGTTCGGCCTCTGGATTTCCAAGTCCAACTGGTCGGCCCAAATTTCCACCCAAGCCCAAAAATTGGCAGATTTTTCAGTAAATTCTCTCTCTCTCTCTCTCTCTCTCTCTAATTTTGAATTTCGCTTTCTGCATTTCGGTGTACACACTACACAGGGCGGGAGCAAAAGAGAGAGAAAAGAACATGGAAGAAGACCCAATTCCTTCTTCAGAACCACTCGGCCTTAACACCATTCAGAGGTCTCTCTCTGTCTGTCTGTCTGTCTGTGTATATTGGATTTACTTTTTTGTTTATTTTCTGAATTATTGTTTATTTTGTGTTTAAATTTGAAGACAAGTGAGAGAGCTGGAAGAGATTATCGAAAGTTGTCGCCAAGACGATGCCTCAGAATTATCCCCTTCAGATTCTGATGATTTAATCAGAAACTGCGGTCTCCTCCTCCAGGTTTTCTTGAAATTAATCCCACTTTTTCGTCCAATTTGCACAATTCCTTGCATTTCCCTAACTCTCCATGTGAATGTGCAGAGCAGAGTTGAACAGATAGTATCAGAATGCTCTGATGTTGGTCTCTTAGAGGATCAAGAATTTGGTAACTTCTCCTTTAATCTATCTGTCACTGTGTTTTTCTTTACTGGGCAATCGATTTTGCTAGTGGGTTTGTGACATTTAGTACTAGAACTTACTGCACTATGGGATTTGTCCAATTTTTGTTAGAAGCATTCTTAGGACGTTTTGAGCAGGAGCTCAACTCTGTGGAGGCTGAGAGCACCAAGGTCTCAAATGAAATTGAGGGTCTCATTCGAACCCATGGGGAAGGTGAAGATTCAGTCTTTAGTGTTCCACGCCAATGTGCATTGATATTTAATGTATGATTTTTTTTTTTCGACTTTTTTTTTGTATATGCAGATTTTAATCGACTCGGCACTGATCTTGCACAGTTGAAATGTTCGTTAGATTTTGTTGAAGAAAAGGTTGGTTTTCCGTTGGTGAAACAATATTAGTTTTTTTGGATCAGACTCTTTGGTAGTATGACAAGGCATGCAAGCCAATTTGTTTGATACAAATGGGTTTATAATCTGCTCTTTCTTACAAGTCTGTGAATAGAGGTTGAATTTAATTACAGTTATCTGGTGTATACACATGTTGTAATTTATCCCTTTATCCCTTTAATGTTACAGTTGTTGAAAGTTCCCAGATTTCCATGGTGTAGAATCTGCCCATTATGTGATCCCTTGTTGGTTGTTTCTATGTTCTTTTCATTTTCTCACTTTTGCTTGACTACCTCACCCCCCAGGTTGTATATGATATCTTTATTTCCATAAGTTGGGAATGTTTGAATTTTATTTGGAAATCACATATGAAATCTTTCAAGATAATAGCTGTCTACCATTTGTAGGATCTGGAGAAAGCAAAACTGGGTGCAGATGTTGATTACCATAAATGTGGGAAAGTTCTGTTGCATCCGATGAATGTGAATGCAGACAAGTTTGAGGTTTCATTCAAGATCATATTATACAATACTGTTTGCTTCTAGGGTATTATATTAGTTAAGGCTAAAATAATACGTACAGACATTTTGAGGTTCTTGATTCTTATGTAAGGAGTTAGCTTGTTAAAGAAATTTCCATAACCTTTTTACCATTTTAAGATATCTTCTGTTTAACTTGCAGCTACTGGAACTAGAAAATCAGATTGAGAAGAACAATATAATTTTGAAGTCTTTACAGGATTTAGAATGTACACTTAAATGGTAATTATGCCACTTTGACCTTATTTTGTGTGAGTGTGTGTATTTCATTTAGCTTGTTATTGAGTTATTCTCTTATACTTTTAGTTTTTTTGTTTGATTGATGTAGGCTTGACAACACAGAACAGATTGAGGATGCAGTTACAGGTCTTAAGGTCATTGCTTTTGAGGGAAACTGCGTTAGGTTGTCACTTAGGACATACATTCCGAAGTTGGAAGACCTTTTCTCCCCCAAAATAGTTGGAGATGCCACTGAGCCATCTGAAGTAAATCATGAACTGCTAATTGAACTTCTGGAGGGGACTATGGGTTTAAGGAATGTTGAGGTATCAAAACATGATTATCTCAGGACATCTTTCTTCATTAGTGTCATTGTTTAATAAAGGTTAGAATTAGAGTTATTACTATAACATCAAAGACAATATAGCACTCATGGGATGCGCCCATCTGTTGCTGAACCATGGTGGCAGGTGCTGGCCACTGTTGGGAGTGCCTATATGGCTTGGGCTGACATTGCAGTGCTCCATCCAAGGGTGATGCCATGCCAGCCCTTTCAATGTTCTTTCCATAAAAAATAAAAAAATTGTTCTCTTACCTAATTTCATAGAGGGATGAAATTGCAATTATGTTTCTTTTTCATTTTAGCTTTGTCAAAGGTGGATGGGGTGAGTATTTTTTCACTGTGACATGACAATGAAGAAAGAAGTAAGCTCAACACCCTGTGCATCTTTTAAATGAGTTGGTACTGCTCTCGAATTTCTTATGAGCACTATACTCTGGATCTTTAAAATACATTGATGATGATATCTCATTTTTCCAGATTTTTCCAAATGATGTATGCATAAGCGATATTCTTGATGCTGCAAAGTCTTCGAGGTATGTTTTTCCAGTACCCATCTTATGATTTCTAAAATTTGTTTCTTTCTTTGTTGTTGTCGTCATGCTATTCTTTTGTTTTTGTTTTAAAAAAAATATTTCCTCTACTGCAATTGGTAGTGCTTCAATAAGTACAAGGCATTTAGCAAACAAATCCCTCTAAAATAAAGGACAGATTTCCATGATTGAATTCAGGACCTGGCAGACAGCAGAAACTATCGAGCCAATCACAACACACACGCACACTTGCATTACCTAGTCATATTTTTAATAGGTTTTCTCTCTCTAAAGGTTTTTTTTTTTAAATCTTTGACATTTCTTTTGAATTATGTGCTCTCTCAACTTGATTCATGTCATATGATCAAATAGTAGTTGATTGCTTTTCTATCTTTCTATACTTGCTCAATTGGCTCATGTTCTTCTATCTGCTGAATATGGGAGTGAGTGTATGGTTTATTTCAATATTCTTATGAATAAGTATAAATACTTGGTGACCTTATTTCTGATTACTTTTCTACAAAAGGTGCTAGTAATGAAAAAAGACATATTCAGTATATTGTTTTATTGAGTTCATGAAATCCACTTTGCAGGAAATCTTCATTGCAGTGGTTTGTAACAAAAGTGCAAGACAGAATAGTTCTATGCACCATGAGGCGAATAGTGGTAAAAAGTGCAAACAAATCAAGGTGAGACATTTTCCTTAGAAATTTTGGTGTATGTATACATTAGGCTCTTAAATATTTTCCAAGATCATTGAATTCCATATTTTTAATAATGATTCCAAATAGTATTATATAAAGGCTCACTACCAAAAGCGTAGTAAATCCAAATGTTTTCATTTGGAATGCACCAATCCATGCAGACACTCATTGGAGTACTTGGATAAAGATGAGACAGTAGTGGCTCATATGGTTGGAGGAGTTGATGCATTCATCAAGGTCCCTCAAGGTTGGCCATTGTTAAGTTCGCCATTGAAACTGATATACCTCAAGAGCTCTGATCAACATTCAAAGGGAATTTCTTTAAGTTTTCTGTGCAAGGTTCAGGTCAGTGTACATCTTATCTCTTACTAGTTTCCTTACTTCGAGGTGGATGTATCTAGTTTCAAATTCTCCTCTGTTGAAAGACTGATTTGGAATGCATCAATTTGCCCATGAATTTTATATCTCGAAGTCACCTAAATCAAGTAGTTATATTTTATGTTATCTCCAATTAATTTTGTTCTAATATGCTGTCTCCTTGTCATAAGCATGCATGCCGACCTTTTTGTATTAAGGTCTGGTTCCTGGATGGAAAAGTAAATAAACAACATAATTTAATCATGGAGTTTTTTTATATAGATTTTCTTGGATAGTGCAATAATTTGTTATTTTTAGCGGGGGACAACCAAAGTACACAAGCAGTATGCATTAAAAATGTAAGAACAATAAGAAAATACATATGCAGAAATGCTAGGGTGAAAAACTGACAGATCGTTGTTTACAATGCTGTTGACTATTTCGTGTATTTTTGAGAAATTTCATCAAATTGATGGCAGTTGCAAGCATGCCTAGTGAGATTTGGATATTTTGGTTTCTTTTGAACCAGTTTGAGCTTATATAAAAATATACAAAAATGCTATTAGATTTCATACAACTTTATTATATTTTCAATAATATGAAAGAAAGGTTAAGTGTTGATGCAAACTCCGATCCTCTAAGCATGTATTGTCTCTACAATAATAGTTTCTTCGTACTACGCGTTTTCTCAAATAATTGTGCATTATGTTTTCTTGCGGTCTCTTTTGTCTTTCTGTTACATGTATAAATTCAAAATTTCACAAAATAAAATAAAAAATGGTAAAGTCCACTGCAATGCCTGGTTCTTTTTTGCTGAACTATTCCCTTCTTTTGGTTGCATAATTGTTGATTGTTTAGGAATTTGCAAATTCGTTGGCTGTACGAATTCGACAGACTCCATCGACCTTTGTGGATGCTATTGAAAAAATACTTGTAGAGCAGATGCGCTCAGAACTCCATGGTGATGCTTCTGAACAATGACTTGTATAACACTTGTGATACTAATCACACATGTAAAATTAGGGGTGGTTGCGGTTCGGTAACCGCGAATTTTTGTCCAAACCGCAAACCGACCGACTATTTGCGGTATGGTGATTTTTGAAACCGCAAGTTCTTGAGAAGTTGGATTTTTATGGCACAAAAAGAACTTGCGGTTTAAAACCCAACTTCTCAAGCATATATAAATTTACAATCTCCTCAACTTCTCAAGCTTTCACGACCTAAAGAAAATTAAAGTTCAATTCCAAGCATTCCAATTAAAGTTAAACTTCTCAAGCATTCCAATTCCAAATTCTTTAAAGTTACAAACCAAAAGGAAAATGCAATGCAAAATGAATTAAAGTTACAACCCAAAAGAAAATCCAATTCAAAGTTAATTAAAGTTACAAACTACAAGGAAAATGCAATGCACCAATGTTACAAACTAAAGTTACAAACTCAAGTGTTGGTGGTGGTGAGTGGATTTGAAGAACCCCGTTGTGTTGTTTGAGCACCAATGCTATCTACAAATAAAACAACATAATTTTAGTACATTTTATTATAAGAAGAAGCATGAATAACATGAGCATAAATAAACTAATTACTTACAAGTTGTCATATATTCCATTTCCTTGTAGAATTCAACCTCATCATCTGTTGGTTCCTTGTAAAAGGAAAATTCGTCCACTCTAAGCCAATCACTAGTACACACTAATGCCTCTACCATTTTAGGATGCAAAGAACTTCTAAAAGGATCCACAATCCTCTTGCCTAGGCTAAAAACATTTTCACTAGCAACCATAGAACTTGGAATTGCAAAGATATACTTGGCAACTTGTGAAAGAATAGGATATCTTGTTTGGTTCCCTTTCCACCAATTCAAGAGATTGAATAGAAAATATTGTATGAAATATGTTGTATGAAATATATTTTACATACAATATAATATAGACAATATTATTTAACATATATTCGCGGTTTGCGGTAACCGCAAGTTTTGAAAATCAAATACCGCAACCGCAAATGTGGTTCGGTTCTAAATACCGCAAATACGGTTCGGTTTACCGCGATTGCGGTTTCATTGCGGTAAATTATTGGTTGGTTTTTGCGGTTTTTCGGTATAAAATGCCACCCCTATGTAAAATAGCTTCCAGATTCCAGTGTTGTCCCGTACGTTTACAAATTATCAGACTGAAATTATTCGGAGTATTGTAACGATATTGTTGAAATGAGAAAAGGAAGGGGCTTTTAAGTAAGTCCCCAGAGCAACACGTTGTCATAAATATTTTTAAGCCCTTGACTTTTGTTGTTGTTTTGTTTCAAACCCTCAATTTGCTGAGGCTTTTAGCAGTAAGCCCTCAACTTAAGCCCCAAAAACTCATCAAAAAGTCCCATTTAGGGTCGCATAAGAGTATTTCCTAGGTTCTTTGAGAAAAACTTGGAAGTTCTTGGGGGGTTTTACTAATTTTCCCTGATGTACCTTCGGCCTAGACTGATATTAGGCGCGACCACGTAAAGCTTTTTTTTTTTTTAATGTTTTAATTTAACCCAAAAAGTGCAGATTCTTATTTTCAATTCCCACTTTATTGGTGCAAAGAATGGTAAATGTAAGCAATGGTAAAAACTTCCGTAGGAATTTGCTTTGGTCTTAGGTTGCCTGTAAGCCAGTAACTTCACGATTTCTGTTTTATATTTAAACCTGTGATTTTCCTTTTTATTAAAAACATTTTATATAAGAAAGATATAGATTGAAGGGGCATATAACAACGCCATGATTGGATAAGGGCTCCCATTTTTATTCAAAGATTGAAGAGGCTAATTTTTTTGTTTTTTTGTTTTTTGTTTTAATAGAAACTTTATAAAACCAGGGAAAAAGGGGGAAAAGGGGACAAAAGAGAGGACAGGAAATCCACCCACAAAAACAGAAGCCACAGGAAACAAAACAAAAACAACCAGCAAGGAAATGCACAAAGCCAAAACAAGAAACACCAAACAAGAACTAAACACACATCAATTCACTACAGCTAATTGAAGAGGCCGGAATTATGTTTGGGTGGAGCAATTGATTAATATCTTTCTTTTCCATTTAATTAAAAATAGAAAGAAAAAAAAATTCGATCATTTTGCAACTTAACATTCAATAACAATCATTACACATGGAGAGGAAACAACCATTGTTATATGAAAACATACGCAGAACAATGGGGGTAAAGTATAGAACACCTGGATTAATGGAACTGGATAAACAACAAAACACAACAGCATTACCGACGAAAAGCATTGCGTTCACTTGCTTCAGATCTGCCCTGCAAATAATGTGTTCGGCGACGTACACTCTCCTCAATTGTTGAGCTTCCTCCCCTCTCAGCACCATAAACACTAGTTTGAACAGCATCCAAGAAGTTCCTACCACTGGATTTGACAGCCTGGGTAGCTTCCAGTCTGAGTCACACTTAAGTACACCAAACAACAGCTATGACTTTTGTCCAATTTACTTGGAGATGTCCAGTCCAATTCAGCCTACCAAACAAGGCCTATAGGTATATACATCTTGTGATTCCTACATCAACCATGCAAATTAGAGTGTTGTAAGAGACAACATTTGGCTAGACTCCTTGATCTATCACTTTTTCAAGTAGAGAAAGTAATTCTTCCCAATTACCCATGTTGCAGAGAAGCCAAATGGCGGCAACCCCAGCCACTAACACTGACCAAGTTGGGAAGGAAAAGAAGCCATATTACAATATTGCAGAATGAAAGCAAAACTAACAGCAACCAACTTCCTGGAAAGAGCCCTTATATCATGTAACAAGCCCCGCAAGAGAGCATAAATGAGCGGCTTACCATGTAGAGCCTCAATGAGCACTTCAGCATCGGATTCTACAATAACTTTCCTCCACCCATGTCGAGTCACCACCTCCAAAGCTCTTCTAATAGCCTACACTTCAGACATGGCACTACAAACACATGGACTGAGCCCCTGACAACCCCTCGCCTTGAACCAACCATGGTTATCTCGAAACACCTACCCAAAAGCACAAGCTGATTGAACTGAGGACAACCACAATCACAATTGGCCTCCGCAACTCCATGACTGGATTGCATCCTGACTGGATTGGCAGCATAATCCCTAAAATTAGGATATCAAAATCCATCTAACATGTTCCATCAAATTAGGGAATCCAATTACATCAATTAGAAGATTAATGGCATATGACCGCTATGTACAATTTAAATTTCATACCATGTAAAGAGATTCAGCATGAAATAATTCGCATTAGAGGAGTCAAAAGCTTATTCTGCAGATGCAACATGCCTTCTACAACGGAAACCTTTCAAAGTTTTTTGTGTCTCTAGATCAGGCATCAATCCTTTTTGGATCATTTCTTTAGCAAGCCTCAAAGCTTCACCCATTCTTTTATCTTGCACATAACCATTCACCAAGGCTTTATAGCAAGAAGCAATATCAGGCACATGACCCAGAGCCACCAGGAAATTAAAGGCCTTCTTTGCCTTATCCATCCTGCCAAGCAAACAGTATTGATTAACCAACCTACTGCAAGATATCGTGCTAAGCTCCATACCATACTTAATTTTTGCCTCAAATACTTTGCGAGCCTCCTCTGTCATCCTTACTTGGCAGAGAGCATCCAAAAGTGTTCTCAATGTTATGGCATCAGGTAAGATCCCTTGACCTACCATTTCATCAAACAACCTTGTGGCTTCTCCCGATTGAGCTGTATGGCACATGCCATATATTAAACAGTTGTAAGTGACAACGTTAGGTTTTAGACCTCCTTCAGTCATTAGCTCTAGCACAGTGAGGGCTTCATTGGTCCTTCTGTCCTTGCAAAGATATTTCATAACAATGTTAAGGGTTACAACATCTGGTGGGATTCCTTCACCCATCATTTTATTCAACAAATTTGTGGCTTCTCTCCATTGGCCAGAATGGCACAATCCATTAATTAAGGAGTTGTAAGTCACAAGATTAGGCATTTGACCTCTACGGGTCATTTCTTCCACAAGATTAAGTGCCTCTACCGCTTTCCCTTCTTTGCACAAAGCATCCAACACAGCATTGAATGTTACAATATCAGGCAAGGATCCACAATCAATCATGTTTTGAAATAACTGTGCGGCTTCTTCCCATTTGCAACACTTGCATGAAGCAGAAATTAAGGAATTGAAAATGACAACATCAGGATTTATGCCTTTCCCAGTCATGTCTTTGAACAGAGCAAGCGCTTCTTGAATTCTTTCTTCTTTGCAAAGAGCACTGATTAGAACACCGTAGGTATATACATCTGGTGAAATTCCACTATCAACCATGTTTTGAAATAACTGTGCGACTTCTTCCCATTTGCAGCACTTGCATGAAGCAGAAATTAAGGAATTGAAAATGAAAACATTAGGATTTATGCCTTTCCCAGTCATGTCTTCGAACAGAGCAAGCGCTTCTTGAATTCTTTCTTCTCGGCAAAGAGCACTGATTTGAACAGCGTAGGTGTATACATCTGGTGAAATTCCACTATCAACCATGTTTTGAAAAAACTGTGCGGCATCTTCCCATTTGCAACACTTGCATGAAGCAGATATTAAGGAATTGAAAATGACAACATTAGGATTTATGCCTTTACCGGTCATCTCTTCGAACAGAGCAAGCGCTTCTTGAATTCTTTCTTCTTTGCAAAGAGCACTGATTAGAACAGCGAAGGTATATACATCTGGTGAAATTCCACTATCAACCATGCAAATCAAGAAGCTCCTGGCTTTTTCCCACTTGCCTGATTGGCACAATCCATGAATTAGAGTATTGTAGGTGACAACATCTGGCATGAGTCCTTGATCCTTCATCTTTTCAAGCAGAGAGATTACGTGTTCCCAATGATTCATGTTGCATAATCCTTTAATTAGAGAATTGTAACTGAAGATGTCTGGTCCAACACCGTTGTTGATCATATCTCGAAATAGGGTCAAGGCCTCTTCTATTCGCCTTTCTTTACAAAGGTTACCAATGCCTGGAGTGTAGCATGATGGGTTCAGCTTAGACTTTCTGTGTTCCTGCATCTCCTTTAGCATCTTGAGTGCCATACAAGTTTTCCCGGCTTTGCATAGCCCATTAATTATAGTAGAATAAGTGAATTCATCACATGGGTATCCTTTCTCTTCAATTTTCCGGAACAACTCCATTGCCTCAGACAGGGAGCTATTCTTGCAAAGCCCGTGAAGCAAAGCATTCAGAGAATAAGCATCAGGCTCAAGACCATATTTAAGGGTATGTGCTAAGATAGAGAAACCCAAGTCCACCCTGTTCAGACGGCACATGCAATTCATGAAAATATTCATTGTACTGACATCAGGTTGGAATTGACGACAACCCATCAGCTGTTTATACATAGATACCACAGCAGAATATTGCTTCATCTTGGAAAGTGCCCCAAACAAACAGTTAAAAGTCCAATAAGAGGGAATGGGTTCAATTTGAATCATGGAATTGAAGTAACCCAATGCTTCCTCTGACTTAAGTGTTCCAGATTTGCACCGTGTTTGAATCAGATTCTCCATATCACTCACATTACTATCAGCATCAGAATGAAATTCACTTCTTTTCAGCAGAAAGGGAGTGATAAAAGAACGATTACCTGGTCGTGGGCTTGTGGCTAGCATCCTCATCTTCATCCTTATCTTTGTCAATCTCAGTTCAATATGTCCGTTCCAGGCCACGAGGTCATCAAGTGGCTCGACTCGCACCACGGGGGACCTGTCGGTGGTATACGTGGCATTTGGAGGTCAGATCACAATGAACAGACGGTAGATGGAGGTTGTAGCTAGTGCACTAGAGGAGAGTGGGGCCCTCTTCATATAGGCCGTGAAGGCCCAAATGAAAGGAACGGACGTTGATGAAGAGGATCAGAGCGTGATCCCACATGGGTTTGAAGATCGTGGGGCAAGGAGAGGCCTCATGATCAAAAGGTGGGCCCCGCAAATGAAATACTAAGGCATAGGGCCGTTGGATAGTATTTGGTGGATGAGCTGTTGGATTACCACGCAAGCTGACCATTATGACAAGTTGACAACACCATGCTTTTGGTGGATGAGCTTGGCGTGGCCATCAAGGGTTGTGAGGGATTGGGGATGATTCCTTACTCAGTGAGTTTGAGCAAGGTCTTGGCCGAGTCTGTAAATGGGAAGAGGCCCGAGAGGGTTCGAGAGGGTTGTGTGAGTGTGTGTATTTCATTTAGCTTGTTATAGAGTTATTCTCTTGTACTTTTAGTTTTTTTGTTTGGTTGATGTAGGCTTGACAACACACAACAGATTGAGGATGCAGTTACAGGTCTTAAGGTCATTGCTTTTGAGGGAAACTGCGTTAGGTTGTCACTTAGGACATACATTCCGAAGTTGGAAGACCTTTTCTCCCCCAAAAAAGTTGGAGATGCCACTGAGCCATCTGAAGTAAATCATGAACTGCTAATTGAACTTCTGGAGGGGACTATGGGTTTAAGGAATGTTGAGGTATCAAAACATGATTATCTCAGGACATCTTTCTTCATTAGTGTCATTGTTTAATAAAGGTTAGAATTAGAGTTATTACTATAACATCAAAGACAATATAGCACTCATGGGATGCGCCCATCTGTTGCTGAACCATGGTGGCAGGTGCTGGCCGCTGTTGGCAGTGCCTATATGGCTTGGGCTGACATTGCAGTGCTCCACCCAAGGGTGATGCCATGCCAGCCATTTCAATGTTCTTTCCATAAAAAATAAAAACTTGTTCTCTTACCTAATTTCATAGAGGGGTGAAATTGCAATTATGTTTCTTTTTCATTTTTGCTTTGTCAAAGGTGGATGGGGTGAGTATTTTTTCATTGTGACATGACAATGAAGAAAGAAGTAAGCTCCACACCCTGTGCATCTTTTAAATGAGTTGGTACTGCTCTCGAATTTCTTATGAGCACTATACTCTGGATCTTATAAATCTGAATGTTTAACATGGTTCTTCACACTTCTCCGTGATCTGTAATGCGATTCATCTTCGGAATCTGAATGGTTAGCAGGATTCTTACCACTTCGACGTGCTCTGTTATGTGATTCATTTTCTAAATCTGAATGTTTAACATGGTTCTTCTCACTTCTCCGTGTTCTGTAACAGAATTCATCTTCAGAATCTGAATGCTTAACAGGCTTCTTCCCACTTCGATGTGCTCTGATACGTGATTCATCTTCTGAATCTGAATGCTTGACAGTGTTCTCATGTCGACGTGCTCTTTTACGTGATTCATCTTCCGAATCTGAATGCTGAACATACTTTGATATCTTACGATGACCACTCTTCCTCCTTTCCACTTCAGCAGTGTCATTTTCTGAATCTGATGCTTGTATGGATGATGAATGTTTGCTATGCTTTGAAGCACCAGTATGGTGCTTCTTCTTCTGATGTTCCTTCTTGTCATGCAGTTTCTCTGCGGGCTTCTTTGCTTCAACCTTTTATTGAAAAAAAAAAAATGATCAGCATATACACGTCAAACATTCTCTTAAACTAATCATAGACATCTACTAAAACCCTGATAAACTCAGCAAAAGACCCAAAAAACCTTAGTAATAAAATGCTATTGTGGTGTAAACCGTGGGTGCAAACCATGCTATGTGAACAGAAACACAGCTACAGCTGTTTGAAGTTACTGCTAGAAGAACTCTAATTATTTACTCAAGTTAAAAAGAAATCGTGAAGACTTATAGATCTACCGATGTCATGGTCCAAGGGACAAAAAGATCTTCCTCAGAATAGCCATAGGCTTCTGTAATTAACAAGTCTTGTCTAATCAGCAACGGCTGCATCACTTGAATAAAAACTACCCCATTACTACAATCAAGTTAATTTAATTCCATTAACACCTTTAACTTCTGCATCAGCTCCCCGTGAATGGTTGGTCCAGAAATGCTCTCTGGAGGGAGCATTAAGTTAACACTGAAAAGTTCTGGTCTTGGCTATACTCTTTTTCTTCTTCTCCCTTTTTTTTTTCTTCAAACTTTCATACTCTCTGAGCCAGTTACATCATTTTTCTTCTTGGTAGCCTGCCTACATACACACTTCTTCCATATCAAACTCGTTAATTTTCTCAACAAACTACTTTTTCTTCCACATATCAGACATCATGATTCACCAACATCTCTTCCAATTTTTATATCTACTGAAATTTTTTTTTGTCTGTATAGTGAGAAGTAGAATTTTATATAATTGGCAGACTTTGAAATCATCAAGTCATGTCTAACTATGCTGTCTGGCAAAACTAATTTATTCTTCATTAGTGAGTAAGAGAAAAGTAAAAAAAGACAAACTTACAGATTTGCGAATCATGGCCATCTGGACAGGATTGTTCTTAATATGAGAAAGGGCTTCCTGCTCACGCTGCCGAATCATAAGCAAAGGATCCGAGTGGAGCTTCCTCCAAGCATCATTGGCAGATTGAGGCTTTTCTTCTAACGGAGCTCCTGGCACAGATGCTGATGACTGCTGCTGGAGAATCAGTAGTCACAAAGGATCATAAGAAACATGATTTTGTAGTTGCACTACATTTTATACAATATCATTGATGCACACAAATGGGAAATTAAAGATCATAAATACAATTACCTTGGAGGCGGCAGAGGAGGAAGGCGCTTCTTCGGTCTTGGGTAAGGCTTCAAGGGTTTTGAAACTATCGGAACCACCAGGGCGCCCAACGGCCAATCCCGAATCATACAAGAACTCCAACCGCTCTTGCCTCCTGCAAATAACAATCAATTGCATTTGATTAGGGATTAATTGACGAATTTGAAGAAAAAACAGAGACCCCAACCCTAACCCTAACCCTAAACCTAAACCTAAACCCTAAGAAGAAAGAAAAAGGAATAAGATTAGAATTGGTTACGGTACGAGGCCACCTATAACATGTACGTGGTAGTTTTGTGTTCAATAATTCACGCTTAGTTAATCAAACTGGCGCCTTGATTACTTACATGTGACACTCAACTACCAAATGTCATCTGTATGAATTTATGTATTTTTACATTCTTCAGCACATACATACTGACATTGTTACATAAGAAAATAGCAAAACAATAAATGTAAAGACATCACGGGGTTCATATTAGGACTAATAATACAACACAAGGTCATTATATCAAGAGGAAGTCGTCTTGAGGTGTCTCGCCAAGAGGCATTCAAAAATAGAAATATCTGAAAGTAAGGACATGCTTATAATCTCTTCCTAGAGGAAAATGACTCACTTAATTATCTGCAAGATAAAAACAAATGAGGCGTGAGCGAACAGCCTACTCATATACTCAGTTATATCAGTCATGTAAGATCACATGCCAACTGAATCACAAAAAAAGCGCTCTCACGTTGTTAAAATAAACTCGTGGCATTAGATTCAAAGTAAGTTTTCAACATCGTAGGAAAGCCACTCACCTTTTGGTCCAGAGTCGAAGTTTTCAGCATCAACACCTAAGAGAGTACACAAAACGTAATTAACTTAGAATTCTTCTACGATTGAAACACACTAAATGGTAAACAACAATACAACACGTGAAAATATTAAAAATAAAAACTCATTACCAATTTTGTGCTGAAAATGAGGCTAATAATAAAAAATAATAATAATAATAAAGTGATGCGAACTCACATTGAAATGCAGAGAGAGGTCATATTTTTGTTCTCTTTCTGGATCGAACTTCATCACCTACATCACCATCATCATCTAATTCATTTTCATCAGTATGTTTGCCATCATCATCACCATCCCTTCACATACTGATAGGAGCCAGGTGGGCCCCAATGCTTTTGATGCGCAACCCTTGGCCCGAAACTTTAACTCCAAAAATAGGCGTCTTTAATAATTGTCCATAATAAGAAATTGGAAAACATTTCAGCCACGCATTACATGCCCCTGTCTCTCCACCAGACACATCCACCACCTCATCTAGATTACCATCCAAATCAAATCTAAGAGAACAAGGGCTAACAAATGATTCCGTAATTTCCCAAACAGCACACAAAACCAATTTTGTCTTCTCCCAAACGGTAGTCCGAGGAATTTCAATAGGAAGTTTGTAATTACGAACAACCCTGCCTCCATCATCAATGTAATCAAATTTACTCTCATCATAGTCATCAAAGTAATGACGAAAAGTGAACCACTCTGGAACTTCACTGCCACTGCCAGGTAGTATAACTATAGTCCTCCCACTCCTCTTCATCTGTAACACAACACATGCATATATATTATTATTAATTAGTCGTGCGTGCAGCGTACATAGTATAGTATTAACAATACATGTAATGTATGCATATTAATTATATAGAAAAGAGATAAATACGTCACCTCATTAAATAATTTTGCCATCTTTGAAACGTCCAACCCTAGATTATCGCATAGCCTATGGCAATTAGACAAGTCCATGTAACTAATGCCTTGCATGTCTCCATCTTCCAATATCTTTGACAATGTTGAAAATCTTTCCAGTGATGTGCAATCACCCACGTGAACCCTTTTTATAGACGCTGGAAGTTGTACTAGAATTTCTACAAGCCTCTTGCAACCCCTCAAATCAAGCTTCCACAAGTTGACCAATTTGCTAAAGCGCAAAGGTAGACTGACAAAATTGCTGTTGCATAGAATAATTCTCGTTATGTAGGACCAGCAACAAAAATTCTCCAAGGATTCAATGTCTGATACATTGCACTCTTCAAAACACAAATCCAACCTGCAGCTCTTGAATGAACTGTATGATTTGGTTCGAACTTCCAACGGAAGTGATTCTGCACTCGATAAAACTTCAGAGATCAAGTAATTTGGAAGTGTGACTAGTTTTGGGCATCGACTGAGATTAATCTTCATGACATTTTGCAACCTATAAATACTTTGTGGCAAATTTGCAAGGTTTTCACATCCATGTAAATCTAATTCTCCAAGCCCAATGAGATTTCCAATTGATGAAGGCAACTCTTTTATAGCACTTTCAGATAAGTACAATGTTTGCAGCCCAATGAGATTTCCAATTGATGAAGGCAACTCTTTTATAGCACTTTCAGATAAGTCCAATATTTGCAGCCCAATGAGATTTCCAATTGATGAAGGCAACTCTTTTATAGCACTTTGAGATAAGTACAATCTTTGCAGCCCAATGAGATTTCCAATTGATGAAGGCAACTCTTTTATAGCACTTTCAGATAAGTACAATCTTTGCAGCCCAATGAGATTTCCAATTGATGAAGGCAACTCTTTTATAGCACTTTCAGATAAGTACAATCTTTGCAGCCCAATGAGATTTCCAATTGATGAAGGCAACTCTTTTATAGCACTTTCAGATAAGTACAATGTTTGCAGCCCAATGAGATTTCCAATTGATGAAGGCAACTCTTTTATAGCACTTTTAGATAAGTACAATGTTTGCAGCCCAATGAGATTTCCAATTGATGAAGGCAACTCTTTTATAGCACTTTCAGATAAGTTCAATATTTGCAGCCCAATGAGATTTCCAATTGATGAAGGCAACTCTTTTATAGCACTTTTAGATAAGTACAATGTTTGCAGCCCAATGAGATTTCCAATTGATGAAGGCAACTCTTTTATAGCACTTTCAGATAAGTTCAATGTTTGCAGCCCAATGAGATTTCCAATTGATGAAGGCAACTCTTTTATAGCACTTTCAGATAAGTTCAATCTTTGCAGCCCAATGAGATTTCCAATTGATGAAGGCAACTCTTTTATAGCACTTTTAGATAAGCTCAATCTTTGCAGCCCAATGAGATTTCCAATTGATGAAGGCAACTCTTTTATAGCACTTTCAAATAAGTCCAATGTTTGCAGCCCAATGAGATTTCCAATTGATGAAGGCAACTCTTTTATAGCACTTTCAGATAAGTACAATTCTTGAAGCCCAATGAGATTTCCAATTGATGAAGGCAACTCTTTTATAGCACTTTCAGATAAGTCCAATGTTTGCAGCCCAATGAGATTTCCAATTGATGAAGGCAACTCTTTTATAGCACTTTTAATTAAGTCCAATCTTTGCAGCCCAATGAGATTTCCAATTGATGAAGGCAACTCTTTTATAGCACTTTTAGATAAGTACAATGTTTGCAGCCCAATGAGATTTCCAATTGATGAAGGCAACTCTTTTATAGCACTTTCAGATAAGTCCAATTCATTTAAGTATTTCATTTTCTCTACAATTTCTGGAAAACTCTCCAACTTTTTGCAACCGTAAAGATCAAAAAAATTTAGAGATTTCAACCTAACTTTATTTGGAAACTTCGTAAGTTCATGGCAGTATCTAAAATCCAATACTACAAGTTTATCAAGATTTCCAACAGATGGATGAACCTCGACTAAACTTGTACACCACCTCGCCTTCAAGTACCTTAAGTTTGGGCTGCTGGATAGGTCGGGGATTTCAGTTAGGAATTGAGATCCCGTGAAATTCAAAGATGTCAATGTTTTCAAATGCTGTGAAATTAAAAATAATAAAAATCAAATGGATAGCATTAAAGAAATTTACAACATACAACAGTTAATAAACGAGACCTCTTAGAAATAATAAGGAATGAGAGATAGTTTAAAGTACCTGCAATCCCTCCCCTAGTTGTTTGATGCGGCTGCGAGGCAGATTGAGCACAACTAGTGCCTTTGGACGAAAGTTGGCTGGAAGAGATTGGAACGGCCATCCATGCCAATCAAGCACTCTCAAATTGTTTGGGATAGAATTAGCGTCTCCAGAAAGGCACACGTTGTAGTTTATGAGAATTTTAAGATTTTTCATCTTCGAGAAGCTTGTGCCAACATCCAAGAATATCTCATCATCTTGTTTGGGGAAATTTAACACGATGCCTGTGATTTTGTTTGTTCCCTAATAGAAAAAAGAAAAATGTACTAAGTGCTACAAAGTATTTATAATTAAAAAAATATTATACTTAACACACAACATGTGTTAGTTATTGAATTAAATAAAACATTACACTCACATATATAATTTAATTTACTTACTGTGTTATTAGTTAGGACACGCTTGACATCTTCATGAAACCACAATCTGCTACGTTCTCCGGGTTCAGTGGGCGACTCTTGCTGAACTATGTCCTTACCCATCTCTTCTAATAAGTCATGCATCCGAATACAATCTCCATATTCAACACTTATGAGTGCCTTTTCTATGAGCACTTCAATGCCATATCCAGCGTTGAGGCCACAAGCTACAAGTGTTTCTATCACATAGTTTCTACTTTTACCCTTAAAGAAAAATGCAATGTCAAGGAAAACCTGTTGTACGCTATGATCCAATGCATCGTAACTTATTTTGAGAACGTCTTGAATTTTCTTACTTTTGAAACCATTCAATGCAGCTTCCCATTTATCTATACTTCCACCACATAGACAAGAACCGAGAACTTTCAAAGCCAAAGGAAGGCCTTGAGCATAGCATATTGCACGTTCTGCAAGTTTCGCATAATCACCCAAAGGAGGCTCACTTGTTTTGAAGGCATACCAACAGAAGAGCTCAAGAGCTTTATGGTTATCTAAAATCTTCACCTCATATATTGAATTAACATGATGATGAGCAGTTAGCAGTTGTTTATCCCTTGTTGTTATGATAATTCTACTGCCTGCACCAAACCAATCACATGCCCCAACTAACTTGTGTAACTGTTCCATGTCATCCACGTCATCAAGAACCAAGAGAACCTTTCTACAACTCAACCTTTGCTTTATCATAGTGACTCCTTTATCAACATTGGTCACCTTCAATTTTTTCCCCCTTAGAATCTCAAAAAGAAGAGTCTTTTGCAGTTTGGCTAAACCTCCTCCCTGCCACGTTGAACAATCTCTGACGTTTGCCAAAAAAGAACAGCCTTCAAATTCGTGGGCAATTGAATTGTAAACAGCTTTAGCAATTGTGGTCTTACCAATTCCACCAGTTCCCCATACCCCTACCATACGAACATCTTCTTCTTCCCTCAAAGCTAAAAGCTTAGTTATATCTTCTACAGGATGGTGCATTCCAACTGGATACTTTGTCACATGTAAATATGTACGGTCTATTACTCGCCGTGAAATGTCTTGAACGATTTTATGAATCAGTTCAGCTTCAGATCTATGTCTGCCAATTTAAAAGCATATGAAACATTTAGTCACATGGCATTTTTCTATAAAAAGTTATTTAAAAAGGGCAAGGAACATAATACACACAAAAAGAAGAGAATTTAGAGCAACAGTAAATAAATTAACTCTTATAATTTATTTTCTTTTTTTGTCACATCTTATAATTTTTTTCCTCGAAAGATGATCCATTAACTCTTAGCATTTCTATATATAAACTATAAAATAATATAGTTTAACTCTTATAAAACTGATTCCAATTGAAGTTTGTTAGTAGTATAATTTTTGAAACGGAGAAAATTACTTTATTAATAATAATTATAACCTTAATCATTTCTTCTAACAAAAAAATTGTAATTACTTTTTGGTTTTTGGATCAACAAAACAAAATAAAAAGCATTATATAAGGGGGTTAGAAATTTACTCGTCCAAAGGGAACCCTGACAAAGCGGCTGCTTGTGCAAGTGCTGCCCTCCATTTCTTGACCTTGTCCATCTCATCTTTGTATTTGCGCTCCATGTTAGCCAGTGCATCCCCGAAGCTTCCTCTATGATTCCGTACATCTGATGGATTCACCTTGTAAAAAACTGGGATGACCGATTGTTGATTTGATTCTTTGCAATCAAGAATCTTAACAAGCTCATCCAAACACCACTTTGAAGAGGCATAGTTTTCGGAGAACACAACCACAGAAATCCTTGAGTCTTCAATTGCTGTGAGAAGCGCGCTTGATATTTCTTCTCCTCTTCTGAGCTCATCATCATCCATGAAGGTGTTAATTCCTTGTAGACGCAAAGCGCTATACAAATGGCTTGTGAAATTTGAGCGAGTGTCAAAACCTCTGAAGCTCAGAAAGACATGGTATTTCCATGATTTGGTGAAAGGAGCAGAAGAAGAAGAGGCTCGTTGGGTGGCCATTGAAGCCAACATAATTGTTTCAGTGTTTGCTTCTCTCTTCAGAAAAAAGATGAGTCTTACTTGAAGAGTTTGGGTGTGAGTGAGCAAAATGTGAAAGGCTTTATCTTTGCTTTGAATCCAATGTGAATTCATGAAATGGCGAGGAAGTGTCGCGGAAACTTCCCGTCCTCAATTATTGACGCGCGTTTCACATGATGGAAGAGCCCACACCTTCCCTGACACGAGCTGAAATTAGATAAAACGTTTATCAACTTGATTTATTGACGTAATAATCCGATGTTTGCTGACACGAAAAAATATGTGGTGAGGAAGTGTCGCTGAATCTCTGATGCAAATGTAAAAGCTTTCTCTTTGCTTTGCATCTGAATTCATGAAAGTCAAAAAGACATTTTTGATCCTATAGTTTCACTTTTATCACTTTAATTCCTATTGTTTCAATTTGGTTAATTTTGTCACTTTCACCTTCATGAAAAGGTGAGGAAGCTGCGGGGAAGAGGAGAGAGAAAGGGAGGGGGAGTGGAATGGAGGAAAAAAGGGGACGACGTCGACCAGCTTTTGGTTTAATCAAACCAAAAGCTAGTTGACAATAAAACAACTCTCATACCAAATCATTAAAGGGAAAAAAAAATGTTAAATTTGCTTTTCACCATTCTAAATTTTTTATTTTGACTTTAAAAAATGCAAAACAAAAATTCAATATAATTTATTTTTAAAAGGGTGCTTTTTCCAGTAAGTGACTTTTTTTTTTCGAAGAACGTTTTATAAGCTAAATTAAGATAAAGGAGGATAGATTTTTTATTTTTTATTTTATTGATTGAACTATGTCAAAGCAAAGTTGGAAATTTAAGAATACAGTTAGACTTGTGGAGTTGGGTTGTGAGCAAATGCAAAAGACTTTCTCTTTGCTTTGCATCAAATGTGAATTCATGAAAGGGGAATGCTAGCAACCTTCTCTCTAACCTTCTCCTTTGGACCTTCTCCATTTGTTGCTTGACACATGTCACTCTCCTTACACATAAAACAATGCTATTAATTACACAAAAACCAATAATTATATTTCCATGTTTGCCCTTGGCTGAAGCTTCTTCTCTTTGCTTTATCTTTTCAAAAGGGGCCTACCTTTTCTTACCATCTTATTAATTTTTCTTTTAAAGTCAGTTTTTTTTTAACACAGAGTCTAGATAGAAAAAAAAAAAAAAAAAACAAAGGTCCTTCAAATCCGTAGGCACAAGCAAATCTTGGACTATCTATTAAATATACTTTTCATCTTTTTTCGTAACACGTTGGATTTGAATGACCTTTTTTTTTTTTTTTATTTATATATATCTAGACTCTGTGTTAAAAAAAAAACTGACTTTAAAAGAAAAATTAATAAGATGGTAAGAAAAGGTAGGCCCCTTTTGAAAGATAAAGCAAAGAGAAGAAGCTTCAGCCAAGGGCAAACATGGAAATATAATTATTGGTTTTTGTGTAATTAATAGCATTGTTTTATGTGTAAGGAGAGTGACATGTGTCAAGCAACAAAGGGAGAAGGTCCAAAGGAGAAGGTTAGAGAGAAGGTTGCTAGCATTCCCCTTCATGAAAAGATGAGGAAGTAGGTTCAGTGAAACTTCTAGTCTACAATGATAATTTTTCTACTGTAATTATTGACGCGTTTTCACGTGATGGAGAGGACTTCTTGGGTTTCCTAGTGTTGCTCACAACGGGTGAGCAAATGCAAAAGCTCTCTTTGCTTTGCATTTGAATTATTCAAGAAAAGGTGAGGAAGTTGCAGGGAAGAGGAGAGAGAAAGGGAGGGGGAATAAAAGAAAAACAAGGGGGAGTGGAATGGAGGAAAAAAGGGGAGAGAGAATCCTGATGTGTAGTCCCGTTATCACGATTTAGCACTATTTTGATATTCGCGATCAATTATGTTATGTTTAGCATGATAACTTTTTCACATAATAAAACATGATTGTTTGGAGATACCAAAATAGTGTTATCCTAGCTATATACAAGTTATTCTCTAGATAGAGAGCCCACAACAAAAGATCTTTACTTCTACTTTGTGGCAAAATTTAATTTCAAGTTCCACGTCCAATTGGTATTTTTTTCTACTAGGGAATCATTTTGTTTTTGTTATTTTTTTTTCCCTCAAAAGCAAATCAATTTGTTTGGCAATAAAATTACTTTTTCTCATTCAAATAAAGATTTATAAAAAGTAATTCGTAAGGGGTTTTTTAGTTTAAATGGTTAAGATCATTTATGCCTATACTTAGAGTCAGATGCACATGCAGCAATACGGATGGCTTTCCAATGTGATGCAGATTTGGGCTACGAAGGAG
The DNA here is from genome assembly GCA_020521455.1 of Prunus kanzakura. NCBI lineage: Eukaryota > Viridiplantae > Streptophyta > Magnoliopsida > Rosales > Rosaceae > Prunus > Prunus kanzakura. Next base: position 677,726 of record BPUM01000868.1, on the reverse strand, counting down.
TTTTAGTAAATGAAATTCAGGTTTTGGCTAATTCATTTCATAGTTGTGTTGGTCAGTTTCGACCTCGTACTTGTAATCGTGCGGCTCATAGCCTCGCACGTTTTGCACTTTCTATTTCGGACCTTATAGTTTGGATGGAAGATGGACCTGAATGGTTGTCTCCCATTCTCACTAATGATGTTATGCTTATCTCTTAATGCAATGTTATGATCTGTTTCTCCAAAAAAAAAAAAAAAAAAAATCGATTTTCCCCTCCACTAATTTCACTTCTATCAAAATAGTAATAATGTTGTAAAGGGGCAAACGGAAAAACCAAAAAGGATTTAGAGGTTTATCATAATTGGTTGGGTTTTGAACTTTTTTTTGTTTTTTCATTTTTTTCAAAGGCAATCTTAGAGGTTTTTTAAACATATGGAGAAAGAGGTACTATATGTTACTCGAATTGATGTCTCTTTCAATAGGGAAAAAGATAGTTGGATGTAGGTAGATATCTTCACCATAAAAGCACAAAGTTCACGGGCAATTGATTGTAATAAAGCAACGTTGGTAGCCAAAGGAAACAGTTACACTTGTGGAGTTGGTTATCAAGATACATTATATTTGTCTAGTTACAAAGATTAATAATATTCGAGTTCTTCTCTCATTAGCTCCAATTTTAGATTGACTTTCAACAATTTGAGGCTTAAAATGTTTTGTGATACTTGTGTGTATAACGCTATGATGACTAGCGTCGTATGAAATGTTGAAAAAATATTTTGAGAGAAAATTAGAGATCTGTCTCTATGGGAGAAAAGGAGAGATTAACGTTAGCAATGGGGATTGGGAGGAAGAGAGTGCTAGAGAGGATTGGGGTGGGAATGGAGTGTGTTTAGTTTCGCTCGTGGAAGAGAATTGAGAGTAAATCACGTCATTTTCTAATAAAGCAAATTGAGGCCAATATAGGCATATTGAAATTTTCTTTATTTATTTATTTTTTTTGCTGGAAAGTCAGAAGATTCATTGTTTATATTCTTCAATTGAATTAAGTTTATGATTTCCATTCCCAAAAAAAAAGTACAAATATCAGAGCCGGTACACTTTACTTAGAATTTAAACTATAATTTGTGTGATATAATTAAGGAATGAAAAGTGAAAGAAAAAAAAAAAAAAAAAAAAAAAGAGGGAAAGAGACAACAGAGAAATCAAAATTATAACAATTATCGTGTTCCTTGTGCTAAAATATGAATATGGTTTTGAATATGTTAGGTTCTTATTTTATTCTTCTCCATAAGGAGGTATATATAAGAGTTCACATGAGTGCTTTACAAGGAATTAGATCTAGTAAAGGATTAGGAAAGTATCTCCTAATTATACAATGATTTGACAACTATATAAAATAGGAAAGTAAATCCCTTAATTAATCAAGGAAATAAATCTCCTTGATTAATTAGGAGACTCACTTCAACACTCCTCCTCAAGTTGGTGCATATACGTCACAAATGCCCAACTTGGTAAGTGAGTCATGAAATTCGTAGCACCCAAGTCGATAATCCATGCAATTCAAGCAGAGTCTTTGGCGATCGGTCGTTTGCTTCGGGCGACCGGTCGTTTTCTTCGGGCGACCGGTCGTTTTGAGTCTGCAATAAGAGGGAGAATCGTAGGGATTCCTGACATCGCAGCGGAAGTAAGATGTGATATGAGAAAGTGAGGGATTTTGATGGAAGAATTTGATTTGAGGAATTTGATGTAGGAATTGGATTTGAGAGGTATGTGTATAAGATTTGAGGAATTTGATTTGATTTGATTTGATTTGATTTGAGGGATTTGATTTGATTTGATTTGATTTGATTTGATTTGATTTGAGGGATTTGATTTGATTTGATTTTTTTTTTTTTTTTTATATATATATTTTTTATTATTTATAATTATAAATATTTTTTTATCTTTATTTTTTGAATATGAGAAATTGCAAGAAGAACGCAAGCACAGGTTGGAAGGTTGGGATTCGGATTTGGATTCGGATTTGGATTCAGATTCAGGTTGGAAGGTTGGGATTCGGATTCGGATTTGGATTTGGATTTGAATATGAGAAAGTGGATTCGGTGGTTTTGGAAACGATATCCATGGCAGCGGAATGATTGAAGAATAAGATAAAAAAAAGGTGTGTTTATGGTTTCGGGATAAGAGTATATGAGGATTCGGGTATGAAGATCTGAATCTGAAACTGGAAATACGAGAAATATGATATGAGGAATGTAAAGAACACAGAAACCCTGTGAACACGGCTAAAGGACACAGAAACCCTGTGAACACGGCTAAGGGACACAGAAACCCTGCGAACACGGCTAAGGATCACAGAAACCCTGCGAACACGGCTAAAGGACACAGAAACCCTGCGAACACGGCTAAGGAACACAGAAACCCTGCGAACACGGCTAAAGGACACAGAAACCCTGCGAACACGGCTAAGGAACACAGAAACCCTGCGAACACGGCTAAAGGACACATAAACTTCTCTTCAATTCTCTTCTCCCCCTGAAGAGAAGGGTATGTTGGAGTTAAGAAAGAGGCAAAATCTTCATGATAAAGAGAAACAAATCCTTTTTCACTCCCCCTCCCCCCCTTGAAGAGGAGGGGAGGAGAAATTTTGATATGAGAATTTAGAGACAACCGAGGATCGATTGCTCTGATACCATGCTAAAATATGAATATGGTTTTGAATATGTTAGGTTCTTATTTTATTCTTCTCCATAAGGAGGTATATATAAGAGTTCACATGAGTGCTTTACAAGGAATTAGATCTAGTAAAGGATTAGGAAAGTATCTCCTAATTATACAATGATTTGACAACTATATAAAATAGGAAAGTAAATCCCTTAATTAATCAAGGAAATAAATCTCCTTGATTAATTAGGAGACTCACTTCAACACCTTGCAGAGCATGATTTTATTTTTTCTTTCTTCAATCAAAAGTGACACAGTAGAATAAATAAATATTTTTAAAAAAACTTGTTACGCTTCATGAAAGGGGAAAATATGCAACATAAACCATGATTCAGTTGACCTTCATATGTAACGAAATACACAGCATAACAATATCGATAATAAATTATTATTTATTATTATTATTTTATTAATAATCTGGATGACCAGCTTTCGGTTTAAGCAAAAATTAATTCACAATAAACCCACTATCATGTCAAAATATTGAAGAACAAAAACAGGCTAAGTTTGCTTTTCACCATTGTAATTCGCTAATTTTGGTTGTTTAGATTTTAAAAAAATGCAAAACTGAAACGTAAATAATTGATTCACTTAATAAAAGGTTTTTTATTTATCACAAAATGGCCATTAACATTTTAAAAGTTTTTTAGTAAGCAAAAGGCTTGAGCTTGACTTTGTGTAATGAGTAGGCGTTATATTTTGACAGGAAATTCAATTTCATGTGACCAATTTTAACGAAGATTTTGAAAAAATTGGATGAGATCAACCAAACTGACATATGGGCCAAAAGAAAAAAAAAACGCTTTAATTTATTTGAAAGTTGAAGGATGACTTTTGAAAAAATCAAACATAACTCACTCAAAAATAATACCAACAAGGTCTAGCCCATTGAAAAAGGGCTTTAACTTGTAGATAAGAGGTCTCAGCTTCGAATCCCCGCAACATCATAGATTTATAGTTGTACGTGTAGACTATCACTTGTACTAAAAAAATAATAACAATAATAACAGCTTAGTAGGAAAGCCAAAACTGAGAATATGTAATGAAACAAAAAATCTAGGGCTTCTTAGATCTAGGTCCAAAACGATTAGCTGTCATTGGGTCTAGTCCTCGCGTTTTTGGTTTTAGATGTAGGTCATTTGACATTTATTACTTTTTTGTTGTGTCGATTTTACCCTTTAAGGTAAATAAGGAAAACACATTGAAAATCTAAATTTAATGCATTATTTCCTTGTAATTGAATTCCAGAATTTGAATTTTGAATTTTTTTCCTTGATAATATTCCTAATATATAGATAAAATACAATTTAATCAATAAAAAGTAAAGACTCACATATTACACCAATCGATCAGACAAACACCCACATTAAATTATGTACCTGACATACAGGTAAATAATGTTAATACATACAGGTATATATGTACCTGCCTTACAAGTAAGTGTTTTTTTCTTGAGTTTTCTTAAGCAATTTTTTCTGGAGCTTCATATTTATATACATACGTACATGTCTTCCATGTAATAGTATTTTTTTCCAAATAAATTTTGTATGGATTTTTATCTTAGTTGAGTTTAAAGATCCATACCAAGATATTATATGAGTTCAATTAGCTGGGCTAGAGGGTATAACTACCTAGACTAGAGGTAATTTATGGATTTAATTACCTGGACCAGAGGTAATTTATGGGTTTAATTACCTGCATACTGCATATGAGGTGTATGCATAGGTTCCTTACCTATTGTTAAGGTATGAAGTTTTTATGAACTCTTATTACAAATTTTGATGTCGGTATACGTTGGAAAAATTTCAGAATTCAATAAATAGATTTGCAATTAAATTCAAATCAAATATGATAATTAATATCCTACAAATCAATAACTTACCAGTTTTACAAATTCATAATTTACCTTATTTATGTTTTGGGTGCAAAACTGGAACAAAAAATAAAAAATAAATAAAAGTAAATATCAATAAATTGAAAAATGCATGTAATCTTATGTGGCGTAAAAGTCAAAGAACTTGGATCAACAACAATTTCTGCGTAGATTGCACCCAAAATCTCTCCTCTTAATTGGACTTATGCCAAATTTTCTAAAATATCTAGTAAGTACTAGGATGCATAGTGGACTTTAAAAAAAAAGAAAAAAAAGATAAGTAGAAGCATGTTCTTTTCAAATAACATTTTATAAGCTAAATTAGGATAAAAGAAGATATAGAATTTTTAATTTTTCTTTTTACTGATTGAACTATGTCAAAGGAAACGTTATATTGTATATAAATATATCTTATGCAAGATGCATTTTAGAAAGAAAAAGAGGTGTTAGTTGGACTGGCCCAAGTTTTTAGTGTGCTTCCAAGTGGTCCTTAGTCCACGCTTGTCATACCCATGTTTGTGAGTTTTCTCCTCTACCCTTTCTAACTTTAGCAAAAAATAAAAATAAAAAATCTCCCAAATATTATCCTCTTTTATTAAAGCATACGGGTCAATCACTCCACCGGAGACTAGACCATTGGAACAGATAATGTAGACGCGCGAACATAATTGATTCCACTAGTCCATGTCTCATGAACCACCCTATACCAGTCTTTACTGCACAATTAATTGACTTGCAGCTTTGATGATTTGGGTGATAACTAGACATGGTCTTTAATTAATTATAATTATCATTTTCCTTATCTGATGATTAATTATCTTCTAATTCAGTATATATACAGGCAATAATTTCTTCTTTTGTTTTCCCCTCATAATCATGGTTGTATGGTCACTCAAAAACAAAGAAGCTATTTTAGCGCACAATTGTAAGGAAGATTCTTGAAAAGATAAGAACATAAGTTGACAAAGTAAGAGCCAAAAAAGAAGAAGAAGTCTTCATAATAAATTCACAAGTCTTCATCACTAAGTTTCAGACTTTGAAAAGTCTTTCCAGTATCTTCTTCCATATCACTTTTCTTTTCTTGATTGCAAAACGGTTTGGGGAAGAAAGACTTTGGAGTTTTTAATGCACTTGAGTCAATGTCTTTGTCTCTTATTGAAATTGGAATGTTTGAGTATAATGAAATGAAATTGACAGAAGTGAGAGATTTCTTGGATTCATGGATAAGAAAATTCAGAGAAGGTTTTATTGTGTGCTTGAGTGTGATATATGTCCTACCTAATGCGTGTTGTTTATTGAGCTTTGTCCTTGATATGAGTAGGGTGCAAGTTGGATTGAAAATTCCTATTGCGGCCAATTTGGATTGATATGAGTAGGGTGCAAGTTGGATTGGAAATAGGAGTAGGGCGCGAGTTGGATTGGAAATTCCTATTGCGGCCAATTTGGATTGATATGAGTAGAGTGCAAGTTGGATTGGAAATTCCTATTGCTGCCAATTTGGATCCAAAGATTTTCAACTTTGGCACGTCCAAATTAAATACGATGTCCGAAAATTTTGAAAAGAATTGGATCGGAAGGAAAATGTATCGTAAAACTCTGAATATTCCGAACTCAAAAATATATTGGTGTTTCAAGTTTGGATTACTAAACTTTATGTTAAACTAAATATAACATACCGTTTGGGACCGCTTCTATAAGAAGTACTTATGCTCATAACCGCTTTTGTTCGAAGCACCTTTATTAGAAGAATGTTGAAATTTTTGTTAAAAAAATGCAAGTGTTTCTTAGAAAAACATTTTGACGGGTGCTTATCCAGAAAGTGATGTTATAAACCATAAGCGGATTATAAACCAAAAAAAAAAGGGTCTCCATAATATTATCCTCTTTTATTAAAGCATACGGGTCAATTACTCCACCGGAGACTAGACCATTGGAACAGATAATGTAGACGCGCGAACATAATTGATTCCACTAGTCCATGTCTCATGAACCACCCTATACCAGTCTTTACTGCACAATTAATTGACTTGCAGCTTTGATGATTTGGGTGATAACTAGACATGGTCTTTAATTAATTATAATTATCATTTTCCTTATCTGATGATTAATTATCTTCTGTTTCAGTATATATACAGGCAATAATTTCTTCTTTTGTTTTCCCCTCATAATCATGGTTGTATGGTCACTCAAAAACAAAGAAGCTATTTTAGCGCACAATTGTAAGGAAGATTCTTGAAAAGATAAGAACATAAGTTGACAAAGTAAGAGCCAAAAAACAGAAGAAGTCTTCACAATAAATTCACAAGTCTTCATCACTAAGTTTCAGACTTTGAAAAGTCTTTCCAGTATCTTCTTTCCTGTCACTTTTCTTTTCTTGATTGCAAAACGGTTTGGGGAAGAAAGACTTTGGAGTTTTTCATGCACTTGAGTCAATGTCTTTGTCTCTTATTGTAATTGGAATGTTTGAGTATAATGAAATGAAATTGACAGAAGTGAGAGATTTCTTGGATTCATGGATAAGAAAATTCAGAGAAGGTTTTATGGTGTGCTTGAGTGTGATATATGTCCTACCTAATGCGTGTGGTTATCTTTTTGGTTGTTTATTGAGCTTTGTCCTTGATATGAGTAGGGTGCAAGTTGGATTGAAAATTCCTATTGCGGCCAATTGGATTGATATGAGTAGGGTGCAAGTTGGATTGGAAATTCCTATTGCCGCCAATTTGGATCCAAAGATTTTCAACTTTGGCACGTCCAAATTAAATCCGATGTCCGAAAATTTTGAAAAGAATTGGATCGGAAGGAAAATGTATCGTAAAACTCTGAATATTCCGAACTCAAAAATATACTGGTGTTTCAAGTTTGGATTACTAAACTTTATGTTAAACTAAATATAACATACCGTTTGGGACCGCTTCTATAAGAAGTACTTATGCTCATAATGGCTTTTGTTCGAAGCACCTTTATTAGAAGAATGTTGAAATTTTTGTTAAAAGTGCAAGTGCTTCTAGAAAAACATTTTGACGGGTGCTTCTCCAGAAAGTGATGTTATAAACCATAAGCGGATTATAAACCAAAAGAAAAAAGGTCTCCATAATATTATCCTCTTTTATTAAAGCATACGGGTCAATCACTCCACCGGAGACTAGACCATTGGAATAGATAATGTAGACGCGCGAACATAATTGATTCCACTAGTCCATGTCTCATGAACCACCCTATACCAGTCTTTACTGCACAATTAATTGACTTGCAGTTTTGATGATTTGGGTCATAACTAGACATGGTCTTTAATTAATTATAATTGTCATTTTCCTTATCTGATGATTAATTATCTTCTGTTTCAGTATATATACAGGCAATAATATCTTCTTTTGTTTTCCCCTCATAATCATGGTTGTATGGTCACTCAAAAACAAAGAAGCTATTTTAGCGCACAATTGTAAGGAAGATTCTTGAAAAGATAAGAACATAAGTTGACAAAGTAAGAGCCAAAAAAAAAGAAGAAGTCTTCACAATAAATTCACAAGTCTTCATCACTAAGTTTCAGACTTTGAAAAGTCTTTCCAGTATCTTCTTTCATGTCACTTTTCTTTTCTTGATTGCAAAACGGTTTGGGGAAGAAAGACTTTGGAGTTTTTAATGCACTTGAGTCAATGTCTTTGTCTCTTATTGAAATTGGAATGTTTGAGTATAATGAAATGAAATTGACAGAAGTGTGAGATTTCTTGGATTCATGGATAAGAAAATTCAGAGAAGGTTTTATTGTGTGCTTGAGTGTGATATATGTCCTACCTAATGCGTGTTGTTTATTGAGCTTTGTCCTTGATATGAGTAGGGTGCAAGTTGGATTGAAAATTCCTATTGCGGCCAATTTGGATTGATATGAGTAGGGTGCAAGTTGGATTGGAAATAGGAGTAGGGTGCAAGTTGGATTGGAAATTCCTATTGCGGCCAATTTGGATTGATATGAGTAGGGTGCAAGTTGGATTGGAAATTCCTATTGCTGCCAATTTGGATCCAAAGATTTTCAACTTTGGCACGTCCAAATTAAATACGATGTCCGAAAATTTTGAAAAGAATTGGATCGGAAGGAAAATGTATCGTAAAACTCTGAATATTCCGAACTCAAAAATATATTGGTGTTTCAAGTTTGGATTACTAAACTTTATGTTAAACTAAATATAACATACCGTTTGGGACCGCTTCTATAAGAAGTACTTATGCTCATAACCGCTTTTGTTCGAAGCACCTTTATTAGAAGAATGTTGAAATTTTTGTTAAAAAAATGCAAGTGTTTCTTAGAAAAACATTTTGACGGGTGCTTATCCAGAAAGTGATGTTATAAACCATAAGCGGATTATAAACCAAAAAAAAAAAGGGTCTCCATAATATTATCCTCTTTTATTAAAGCATACGGGTCAATCACTCCACCAGAGACTAGACCATTGGAATAGATAATGTGGACGCGCGAACATAATTGATTCCACTAGTCCATGTCTCATGAACCACCCTATACCAGTCTTTACTGCACAATTAATTGACTTGCAGTTTTGATGATTTGGGTGATAACTAGAAAACAATTATATGTACATAGACAATAATTTCTTCTTTTGTTTACCCCTCATAATCATGGTTGTATGGTCACTCAAAAACAAAGAAATTGACCCACTTACCTAAAAAAAAAATTTAAAAATTAAAAAATTAAAAAAATATATACATGTTCTTTTGTACTTTATGGGAAGCTATTTTAGCGCACAATGGTATGGAAGATTCTTGAAAAGATAAGAACGTAAGGTGACAAGGTAAGAGCCAAAAAAAAAAAAGAAGTCTTCACAACACATTCACAAGTCTTCATCACTAAGTTCCGGACTTTGAAAAGTCTTTCCAGTATCTTCTTTCAGATCACTTTTATTTTCTTGATTGCAAGACGGTTTGGGGAAGAAAGACTTTGGAGTTTTTCATGCACTTGAGTCAATGTCTTTTTCTCTTATTGAAATTGGAATGTTTGAGTATAATGAAATGAAATTGATAGAAGTGAGAGATTTCTTGGATTCATGGATAAGAAAATTCAGAGAAGGTTTTATTGTGTGCTTGAGTGTGATATATGTCCTACCTAATGCGTGTGGTTTAGGGATGCACCCAGAATTCCAAATTGAGGCGGGCTAAATTTACCTTACGTACAAAACCAACAAGGACGGACCTAGGAACTCCCAATATATCTTCTCAGCTTGTTCTTTCTTCTTCCTATTTTTTTTGCTTTCTAAGTGCAGCCAACCAGAGCTAATTCGTGAAGGGATATTGCTGTTGTGTGAGTGGGCTTGGGGCGGGGTAAAAATTTACTTTGGGCTCTAAAAAATTAAAAGCCCCCTGGTCTGTAGCCCAGGTAAGAATGCACTAAGTTACGTGCCTGGTATGGTTATCTTTTTTGATGTTTATTGCGTTTTGTCTTTGATATGAGTAGGGTGCAAGTTGGATTGAAAATTTCTAGTGCTGTCAATTTGGATCCAAAGATTTTCAACTTTGGCACGTCTAAATTAAATTCGATGTCCGAAAATTCTGAAAAGAATTGGATAGGAATGAAATGTATCTCAAAATTCTGAATATTCCGGATTCCAAAATATATTGGTATTTCAAGTTTGGATTACTAAACTTTATGTTAAACTAAATATGACATACCGTTTGGGACTACTTCTATAAGAAGTACCTATACTCATAACCGCTTTTGTTCGAAGCACCTTTATTAGAAGAATGTTGAAATTTTTGTTAAAAATGCATCTTAGAAAAACACTTTGACGGGTGCTTCTCCAAAAAGCGCCCATAAGCAGTTTACATTTTTTCTACCAAGCGCAGTCATAAATGCTTTTAGTCGTTAGAAAGCACTTTTATCTCTTCCTTAAACACTACCAAATAAGCCCATAATGACCAAAGACAAGTTGTTCCATAAGAATAACATATAAATACTAACATATCAATAAAACGAACTAGAAGCAACCCTTGGCCGAGTTGGAGTTAATTGATATAAAATATCTAGTTTTATTTTTTGGAAGTAAGGAAGAAAAAACTATAAGAAATAGGCTTTCGATTTCCTTGTAAAATATGTGTGGCAGGCGTTGTCCTTCGCCATCCTAGTTATATCTTGGGAAAAATAAAAAACAGTATAGGTGGATTAATTAAAAAGAAAGAAAAAAAAATCAAATCGGAAGATATTTTATTAGAACTTTTTAAAATTGTTTGTTTATAGTGTATTTTTCAATAATACGTACACATATTTTGACAATAAAAAAAGTGTAAATATGGGCATAATTTTGTTGTTGTTGGAAAATACGGGCATCATTGAAAAATCTGTGTATCATGGAAAAATGCATTTGTATGATTTGGAAGACTATTAAAAATGAAAAAGTATTTACCCTTACGTAAAGGAATGTGCAATAGTCTCGTATTTTGTTTTTTTTTCACCTTAAAATATATAATTTTCGCTGAATTACCCACCATAAACTATAATTTTCCCTATTTAATAATGACTCTCAAATTTCAAGTACATAAATAATAAAAAAGACATACAAAAACTTAGAAAAAAAAATCATAATTTGACTAAGTAGTGAAATTAAATTAATTTGATATGAAATATATTGCTAAAACTACCTTAAAATATATATGATGTTGTAAATGCATGAGTTGGTGGATGACCACCATACCTCTTAGCATTCACCCTTTCTAATTCTATGTAACCTATACACTAAATACCATAGTAATGGGCTTGTAACTTATGAGTTGTTAATGTCTTCTTACCATTGTAAGCCTATAAATAAGAGGTCTTATCAAGTTGAAAAATACAAGTTGATTGAACAATTTCTATTGTCTTCCTCTACTTTCCAATTCTCTCTACAATTTTTCCTTAGTTTTATAACACGTTATCAGCACGACATTGCTCTTGGTATGTTTTCTTTCTCTGAATTTTCATTCTTTTTATATGAGTTAGAGTCATCACATGGTATAGAGTTTCTTTGTACTCACCATTAGACTTCATCATGCTCGTTTAAGAAAAAAAAATCCTTATTCTTATTACACATGAATATAATGCCATATATTTTTTATTTGTTTTTTTATTTGATCTTAAGTATGATCTTAATTATTATAATGAGTTTGTATTATACAAAAGATCAGGGCCCAAAGTTCCTCGATCCTCATCATATAACTTGATTAGGACATAGAGCCCTTTTGATTGAATCAAAACTTGAAGTTCTTTGATTCCAAATAATTGAGGTTGTGAAGTTCCGTGAATTTAAAGAGCACGTAAGGATATGAAACTCCTTGATTTTGTAATAATCAAAACCAGAATTCCATGAGGTCTACATATGTCAAGAACTCGAACCAGAAGTTTCGAATGCATATACATCGATTTGAGTATGAAGTTCAAAGCACAACTATTAATTCAATTTATTTAGATCTACGTATTCGAACTTGAAGTTTCGAATATATGTTGATATGAACCTGAAATTCATAGTTTATCATGGATCTTAATACTATATATGAACCTGAAGTTCATTACTTATTTGTGCCTATATGAACCTGAATTGGTTGGAAATCCAATTCTTAAACTTGTAGTTTTATCTACATATTGAATCCATATTAATATTATATTATCTTGGAATTTCATAGTCTTTAATTTATTTATTTTATTCCTCATTTATACCATTTTACTCATTTTATTTTATTTATGTTGGGTTATTAGTTAATTTTGTTTTACAATAGTAATATAATACTGATACTTACGGTTATTTTATATATATAACTGAAATCATAATTGCCAGAAGCAATCAATGCCCATTTATACGAAACGAAAAGATAATATAGGTTACACTCTATGTGTATTATGATGGAGCTGAAAAAAAAGGGGGGAATTAAGACCCGAAGATCTTGATCCTCAATATATTTAATGAAGGACTTGAAAATCCTAAATTTTATACATGTAAAGGAATGAGCCATGAGCTACAATTTCTATACATCTAAAAAGGCAAGAAAATCCTTTTATATATGTGTATGTACATATATAATTTTATGGTTCACAAAGTGAAAAGGTGATTAAATGTTAACGTGAACCACGTTGATCAATACCAAATATTAGTTGGTTCTCTCATTGTTATGGTTTATACATTTGAAGACACTCATAAGCTGTGTAGTCTCGTTTGGGTTGTAAATCCCACTATACAGTAATGTGTTCAATTTATTGTGAACAACTTTAGCACCATGTACTTGAATGAAAAAGGGATTTTGTTAATTCAGATATTGGAACCTGAAGTCCATATCATAATAATTTAAACCTGAAGTTTAAATATTGAACAAATGTGATAATTATAGAACCAAAAGTTCTAAGTGATATGAGGAAATTATTGGTGCATACTATATTATATTTATAGTCAATTAAGGTTTACATATTCCTATATTCATTTTCAATTAATTAGGACAAGAAGATCTCCCATATCAATACTTGTAAAATAACTATTTGTGGACTTGAAGTTCCTCATTTTTCTCATAAGGCATAAAAGACCAGGAGTTCTTCAATCACTATTGAAACCAGAAGTTTCAACTATGTATTTTACGGCAATTTAATTATTGTCTTACTTTGGTTGTTGTATTTTATTTTTGTCAATATTTTATATGTAAGGACCAGTTCTTAAAAGGCAATCCTTATAATATAAATATTTGTGGACTTGAAGTTCCCCAATTCTTAAAACACAAATGAAGACCTGAAGCTCTTTGATTTTTTTTTCATTGGAACCAGAAGTTTCAACAATTTATTTTATTGTAATATTTTGTTGTTGTTGTATCTTACTTTTACTTGGTTCTTTTCTTTGGTTTCATTTTTATTTTATGCAAGGACCTGAAGTCCCTAAATTATTCTTATAATTAAATAAAGACCCGAAGTCTCTTAGTTCTCAATCCATATAATATCTATATAAGGACTTGGAGTTCTGCAATTCTCAGAAAGTAAATCAAGACTTGGAGTTCTTTGATTTTTCCCTAACTTGGAACCAGAAGTTCCAACAATTTGTTTTATTTTATTGTTATATTTAGTTATTTGTTTTCATTTCAATAATTTATATTTAAGGACGTGAAGTTCTTCATATGACCCGAAGTTCAAATATCTTAGGACCCGAAGTTCTTATTAAGTCTAATCCAAACTATAAGTTTCAGCCACATGTGCATTAAAATAGGTAAATTCTAGAACCTGAAGTTCTAATTGTGTCAACCTCCAAATTGATATTTCAACAAGTGCATATGTATTATGAATATGGGTTGAAAAATATACATTATGTTAAGAACTTGAAGTTTCAACATTGTTTGGATTTCAGATTTTCTATATATATATATATATATATATATATATATATATATATTTTATATATATATTATTATCATTTTATTTTATTACCTTGAAAAATATCATATTAATTTGGACCTGAAGTTCAAAACTAAATATCCTTTTTAAATTTGATATATGTATTCGAACCTGAAGTTTTAGATATATGTAAATATATATCCAAAGTTCATCATTTTTATTGAGATTAATATTAATATGAATCTGAAGTTCATACCTTGTCAAGAATTTGAAGTTCATACCTTGTCAAGAACCTGCAGTTCATACCTTGTCAAGAATTTGAAGTTCATACCTTGTCAAGAACCTGCAGTTCATACCTTGTCAAGAACCTGTAGTTCTGGCATGACATAGTTTCTTCTTTTACCCTTAAAGAAACATGCGATGTCAAGGAAAACCTCCTGTACGCTACGATGCAATGCATTGTAACTTATTTTGAGAACATCTTGAATTTTCGGGTTTTTGAAACCCTTCAATGCAGCTTTCCATTTAACTATATCTCCACCACAGAGACATATGAACCCAGAACTTTCAAAGCCAAAGGAAGGCCTTGAGCATAGCGTATTGCACGTTCTGCAAGTTCCACATAATCACCCAAAGGAGGCTCACTTCTTTTGAAGGCATGCCAACAGAAGAGCTCAAGAGCTTTATGATTATCTAAAATCTTGACCTCATGTATTAAATTAACATGATGAGCATTTAATAGTTGCTTATCCCTTGTTGTTATGATAATTCTACTGCCTTCACCAAACCATTTACATGCCCCAGCTAAGTTTTGTAACTGGTCCATGTCATTCACGTCATCAAGAACCAAGAGAACCTTTCTACGACTCAACCATTCCTTTATCATAGTGACTCCTTTATCAACATTGGTCACCTTCAATTTTTTTCCCCTTAGAATCTCAAAAAGAAGAGTCTTTTGCAGTTTGGCTAAACCTTCATGCGACGTTGACCTTTCTCTAACGTTTGCCAAAAAGGAACAACCTTCAAATTTGTGGGCAATTGAATTATAAACAGCTTTAGCAATTGTGGTCTTACCTATTCCACCAGTTCCCCATACCCCTACCATACGAACATCGCTTTCCCCCAAATCTAAAAGCTTATTCATAACTTGTACTTGAGCTTGCATTCCAACTGGATGCTTTGCCACTTCCAAACACACCGTGATTAATACGTGTTTTGAAATCTCTTCAATGATGTTTTGGATAAACTTAGATTCATATTGATGCCTGCCAATTGAAAAGAATATGAAGCATTTAGTGACATGGCATTACTATATAAAATATAAAATTAAAAAAGGGCAAGGAACATTATACACACAAAAAGAAGAAAATTTTGAGCAACGATTAATAAATTAACTCTTATAAAACTGATTCCAATTCAAGTTTGTCAAGAATTGGAATCAAAACTAGTTTTATTTTTAAAATACACGATCTTATATTTTCCAACTACTTAGTTGTATAATTTTTGAAACGGAGAAAATTAATTTATTAATAATAAGTATAACCTTAATAATTTTTGCACTATTAATTAATTATTACAAACAAAACAAAAGGAAAATCATTATATAAGGGGGTTAGAAATTTACTCGTCCAAAGTGAACCCTGACAAAGCTGCTACTTGCGAAAGAGCTGCCCTCCATTTGTTGACCTTCTGCATATTTTCTTTGTATTTGCACTCCATGTTAGCCAGTGCATCCCCGAAGCTACCTCTATGATTCCGTACATCTGATGGAGTCACCTTGTAAAAAACTGGTATGACCAGTTGTTGTTTTGATTTCTCGCAGTCAAGAATCTTAACAAGTTCATCCAAACACCACTTTGAAGAGGCATAGTTTTTAGAGAACACAACGACAGAAATCTTTGATTCTTCAATTGCTGTGAGAAGCGCGCTTGATATTTCTTCTCCTCTTATGAGCTCATTATCATCCCTGAAGGTGTTAATGCCTCGTTGACATAAAGCGCTATATATACAAATGGTCTGTGAAGTTGTGGCGCGTGTCTTCTCCTCTGAAGCTCAGAAAGACCTGGTTTTTCAATGAATTGGTGAAGGAAGTCGAGGAAGAAGAGGCTCGTTGGTTGGCCATGGAAGCCAACATAATTGTTTCAGTGTTTGCTTCTCTCTTTGGATTCGCTAAGCCAAATAGTCTTTTTTACTTGAAAAGATTGGATGTGAGCAAATGTAAAAGGCAAGGAGAGATCATAGATTTATTTTCAAGTAGAGAAAGTAGAGTGTTGTAAGAGACAACATTTGGCTAGACTCCTTGATCTATCACTTTTTCAAGTAGAGAAAGTAATTCTTCCCAATTACCCATGTTGCAGAGAAGCCAAATGGCGGCAACCCCAGCCACTCATAACACTGACCAAGTTGGGAAGGAAAAGAAGCCATATTACAATATTGCAGAATGAAAGCAAAACTAACAGCAACCAACTTCCTGGAAAGAGCCCTTATATCATGTAACAAGCCCCGCAAGAGAGCATAAATGAGCGGCTTACCATGTAGAGCCTCAATGAGCACTTCAGCATCGGATTCTACAATAACTTTCCTCCACCCATGTCGAGTCACCACCTCCAAAGCTCTTCTAATAGCCTACACTTCAGACATGGCACTACAAACACATGGACTGAGCCCCTAACAACCCCTCGCCTTGAACCAACCATGGTTATCTCGAAACACCTACCCAAAAGCACAAGCTGATTGAACTGAGGACAACCACCATCACAATTGGCCTTCGCAACTCCATGACTGGATTGGCAGCATAATCCCTAAAATTAGGATATCAAAATCCATCTAACATGTTCCATCAAATTAGGGAATCCAATTACATCAATTAGAAGTTTAATGGCATATGACCGCTATGTACAATTTAAATTTCATACCATGTAAAGAGATTCAGCATGAAATAATTCGCATTAGAGGAGTCAAAAGCTTATTCTGCAGATGCAACATGCCTTCTACAACGGAAACCTTTCAAAGTTTTTTGTGTCTCTAGATCAGGCATCAATCCTTTTTGGATCATTTCTTTAGCAAGCCTCAAAGCTTCACCCATTCTTTTATCTTGCACATAACCATTCACCAAGGCTTTATAGCAAGAAGCAATATCAGGCACATGACCCAGAGCCACCAAGAAATTAAAGGCCTTCTTTGCCTTATCCATCCTGCCAAGCAAACAGTATTCATTAACCAACCTACTGCAAGATATCGTGCTAAGCTCCATACCATACTTAATTTTTGCCTCAAATACTTTGCGAGCCTCCTCTGTCATCCTTACTTGGCAGAGAGCATCCAAAAGTGTTCTCAATGTTATGGCATCAGGTAAGATCCCTTGACCTACCATTTCATCAAACAACCTTGTGGCTTCTCCCGATTGAGCTGCATGGCACATGCCATATATTAAACAGTTGTAAGTGACAACGTCAGGTTTTAGACCTCCTTCAGTCATTAGCTCTAGCACAGTGAGGGCTTCATTGGTCCTTCTGTCCTTGCAAAGATATTTCATAACAATGTTAAGGGTTACAACATCTGGTGGGATTCCTTCACCCATCATTTTATTCAACAACTTTGTGGCTTCTCTCCATTGGCCAGAATGGCACAATCCATTAATTAAGGAGTTGTAAGTCACAAGATTAGGCATTTGACCTCTACGGGTCATTTCTTCCACAAGATTAAGTGCCTCTACCGCTTTCCCTTCTTTGCACAAAGCATCCAACACAGCGTTGAATGTTACAATATCAGGCAAGGATCCACAATCAATCATGTTTTGAAATAACTGTGCGGCATCTTCCCATTTGCAACACTTGCATGAAGCAGAAATTAAGGAATTGAAAATGAAAACATTAGGATTTATGCCTTTCCCAGTCATGTCTTCGAACAGAGCAAGCGCTTCTTGAATTCTTTCTTCTCGGCAAAGAGCACTGATTTGAACAGCGTAGGTGTATACATCTGGTGAAATTCCACTATCAACCATGTTTTGAAAAAACTGTGCGGCATCTTCCCATTTGCAACACTTGCATGAAGCAGAAATTAAGGAATTGAAAATGACAACATTAGGATTTATGCCTTTACCGGTCATCTCTTCAAACAGAGCAAGCGCTTCTTGAAATCTTTCTTCTTTGCAAAGAGCACTAATTAGAACAGCGAAGGTATATACATCTGGTGAAATTCCACTATCAACCATGCAAATCAAGAAGCTCCTGGCTTTTTCCCACTTGCCTGATTGGCACAATCCATGAATTAGAGTATTGTAGGTGACAACATCTGGCATGAGTCCTTGATCCTTCATCTTTTCAAGCAGAGAGATTACGTCTTCCCAATGATTCATGTTGCATAATCCTTTAATTAGAGAATTGTAACTGAAGATGTCTGGTCCAACACCGTTGTTGATCATATCTCGAAATAGGGTCAAGGCCTCTTCTATTCGCCTTTCTTTACAAAGGTTACCAATGCCTGGAGTGTAGCATGATGGGTTCAGCTTAGACTTTCTGTGTTCCTGCATCTCCTTTAGCATCTTGAGTGCCATACAAGTTTTCCCGGCTTTGCATAGCCCATTAATTATAGTAGAATAAGTGAATTCATCACATGGGTATCCTTTCTCTTCAATTTTCCGGAACAACTCCATTGCCTCAGACAGGGAGCTATTCTTGCAAAGCCCGTGAAGCAAAGCATTCAGAGAATAAGCATCAGGCTCAAGACCATATTTAAGGGTAAGTGCTAAGATAGAGAAACCCAAGTCCACCCTGTTCAGACGGCACATGCAATTCATGAAAATATTCATTGTACTGACATCAGGTTGGAATTGACGACAACCCATCAGCTGTTTATACATAGATACCACAGCAGAATATTGCTTCATCTTGGAAAGTGCCCCAAACAAACAGTTAAAAGTCCAATAAGAGGGAATGGGTTCAATTTGAATCATGGAATTGAAGTAACCCAATGCTTCCTCTGACTTAAGTGTTCCAGATTTGGACCGTGTTTGAATCAGATTCTCCATATCACTCACATTACTATCAGCATCAGAATGAAATTCACTTCTTTTCAGCAGAAAGGGAGTGATAAAAGAACGATTACCTGGTCGTGGGCTTGTGGCTAGCATCCTCATCTTCATCCTTATCTTTGTCAATCTCAGTTCAATATGTCCGTTCCAGGCCACGAGGTCATCAAGTGGCTCGACTCGCACCACGGGGGACCTGTCGGTGGTATACGTGGCATTTGGAGGTCAGATCACAATGAACAGACGGTAGATGGAGGTTGTAGCTAGTGCACTAGAGGAGAGTGGGGCCCTCTTCATATAGGCCGTGAAGGCCCAAATGAAAGGAACGGACGTTGATGAAGAGGATCAGAGCGTGATCCCACATGGGTTTGAAGATCGTGTGGCAAGGAGAGGCCTCATGATCAAAAGGTGGGCCCCGCAAATGAAATACTAAGGCATAGGGCCGTTGGATAGTATTTGGTGGATGAGCTGTTGGATTACCACGCAAGCTGACCATTATGACAAGTTGACAACACCATGCTTTTGGTGGATGAGCTTGGCGTGGCCATCAAGGGTTGTGAGGGATTGGGGATGATTCCTTACTCAGTGAGTTTGAGCAAGGTCTTGGCCGAGTCTGTAAATGGGAAGAGGCCCGAGAGGGTTCGAGAGGGTTGTGTGAGTGTGTGTATTTCATTTAGCTTGTTATAGAGTTATTCTCTTGTACTTATAGTTTTTTTGTTTGATTGATGTAGGCTTGACAACACACAACAGATTGAGGATGCAGTTACAGGTCTTAAGGTCATTGCTTTTGAGGGAAACTGCGTTAGGTTGTCACTTAGGACATACATTCCGAAGTTGGAAGACCTTTTCTCCCCCAAAAAAGTTGGAGATGCCACTGAGCCATCTGAAGTAAATCATGAACTGCTAATTGAACTTCTGGAGGGGACTATGGGTTTAAGGAATGTTGAGGTATCAAAACATGATTATCTCAGGACATCAAAGACAATATAGCATCAAAGACAATATAGCACTCATGGGATGCGCCCATCTGTTGCTGAACCATGGTGGCAGGTGCTGGCCATTGATGTCACTGCCTATATGGCTTGGGCTGACATTGCAGTGCTCCACCCAAGGGTGATGCCATGCCAGCCCTTTCAATGTTCTTTCCATAAAAAATAAAAAATTGTTCTCTTACCTAATTTCATAGAGGGATGAAATTGCAAATATGTTTCTTTTTCATTTTTGCTTTGTCAAAGGTGGATGGGGTGAGTATTTTTTCATTGTGACATGACAATGAAGAAAGAAGTAAGCTCAACACCCTGTGCATCTTTTAAATGAGTTGGTACTGCTCTCGAATTTCTTATGAGCACTATACTCTGGATCTTTTAAATACATTGATGATGATATCTCATTTTTCCAGATTTTTCCAAATGATGTATACATAAGCGATATTCTTGATGCTGCAAAGTCTTTGAGGTTTGTTTTTCCAGTACCGGTCTTATGATTTCTAAAATTTGTTTCTTTCTTGTTGTCGTCATGCTATTCTTTTGTTTTTGTTTTAAAAAAAATATTTCCTCTACTGCAATTGGTATTGCTTCAATAAGTACAAGGCGGCAGAGGAGGAAGGGCGTCCTGCTCACGCTGCCGAATCATAAGCAAAGGATCCGAGTGGAGCTTCCTCCAAGCATCATTGGCAGATTGAGGCTTTTCTTCGAACAGAGCTCCCGGCACAGATGCTGATGCCTGCTGCTGGAGAATCAGTAGTCACAAAAGATCATAAGAAACATGACTTTGTAGTTGCACTACATTTTATACAATATCATTGATGCACACAATTGGGAAATTAGAGATCAGAAATACAAATACCTTGGAGGCGGCAGAGGAGAAAGGCGCTTCTTCGGTCTTGGGTAAGGCTTCAAGGGTTTTGAAACTATCGGAACCACCAGGGCGCCCAACGGCCAATCCCGAATTATACAAGAACTCCAACCGCTCTTGCCTCCTGCAAATAACAATCAATTGCATTTGATTAGGGATTAATTGACGAATTTGAAGAAAAAACAGAGACCACAACCCTAACCCTAACCCTAAGAAGAAAGAAAAATGAATAAGATAAGAATTGGTTACGGTACGAGGCCACCTATAACATGTACGTGGTAGTTTTGTGTTCAATAATTCACGCTTAGTTAATCAAACCAGCGCCTTGATTACTTACGTGTGACGCCCAACTACCAAATGTCATCTGTATGAATTTATGTATTTTTACCTTCTTCAGCACATACATACTGACATTGTTACATAAGAAAATTGCAAAACAATAAATGTAAAGACATCACAGGGTTCATATTCGGACTAATAATACAACACAAGGTCACTATATCAAGAGGAAGTCGTCTTGAGGTGTCTCGCCAAGAGGCATTCAAAAATAGAAATATCTGAAAGTAAGGAGATGCTAAAGATACAAAACGGACACTTGGGGCACCCAACTTATAATCTCTTCCTAGAGGAAAATGACTCACTTAATTATCTGCAAGATAAAAACAAATGAGGCGTGAGCGAACAGCCTACTCATATACTCAGTTATATCAGTCATGTAAGATCACATGCCAACTGAATCACAAAAAAAGCGCTCTCACATTGTTAAAATAAACTCGTGGCATTAGATTCAAAGTAAGTTTTCAACATCGTAGGAAAGCCACTCACCTTTTGGTCCAGAGTCGAAGTAAGTTTTCACCTAAGAGAGTACACAAAACGTAATTAACTTGGAATTCTTCTACGATTGAAACACACTAAATGGTAAACAACAATACAACACGTGAAAATATTAAAAATAAAAACTCATTACCAATTTTGTGCTGAAAAAGAGGCAAATAAAAAAAAAAAATAATAATAATAATAAAGTGATGCGAACTCACATTGAAATGCAGAGAGAGGTCATATTTTTGTTCTCTTTCTGGATCGAACTTGATCACCTACATCACCATCATCATCTAATTCATTTTCATTAAACATTGAAATGCAGAGAGAGGTCATATGTTTACCATCATCATCGCCATCCCTTGACATACTGATAGGAGCCAGGTGGGCCCCAATGCTTTTGATGCGCAACCTTTTGCCGTAAACAGTAACTCGAAAAATAGGCGGCGTTAATTGTTTAAAAAAAGAAATTGGAAAACATGCCAGCCACACATTACCTGCCCCTATCTCTCCTCCAGACACGTACACCGTATCAAGAGTATTATACAATTTAAATACAAGAATACAAGGGCTAACAAATGATTCCGTAATTTCCCAAACAGCACACAAAACCAATTTTTTCTTCTCCAATACGGAAGTCCAAGGAATTTCAATAGGAAGTTTGTAATTACGAACAGTCCTGCCTCCACCATCAAAGTGATTAAATTTACTCTCATCAAAGTAATTACAAAAAGTGAACCACTCTGGAACTTCACTGCCATTGCCAGGTAGTTTAACGGTAATCCACTCACTCCTCTTCATCTGTAACACAACACAACACAAATATATATATATTATTATTAATTAGTCGTGCGTACAGCGTACATAGTATAGTATTAACAATACATGTAATGTATGCATAATAATTATATAGAAAAGAGATAAATAAGTCACCTCAATAAATAATTTTGCCATCTTTGAAACGTCCAACCCTAGATTATCGCATAGCCTATGGCAATTAGACAAGTCCATGTAACTAATGCCTTGCATGTCTCCGTCTTCCAATATCTTTGACAATGTTGAAAATCTTTCCAGTGATATGCAATCACCCATATCAATCGTTGCTATAAACGCTGGAAGTTGTGCTAGAATTTCTACAAGCCTCTTGCAACCCCTCAAATCAAGATACCGCAAGTTGACATATTTGCTAATGCACACAGGAAGACTGACAAAATTGCTGTAGGATAGATTAATACTCAGTAAGTGGGACCACCAACAAAAATTGCTGTAGGATACATTGCACTCTTCAAAACACAATTTCACGAGCAGCCCTTGAATGAACTGTATGATTTGGTTCGAACCTCCAACGGAAGTGATTCTGCGCTCGATAAAACTTCAGAGATCAAGTTGTTTGGAAGTGTGACAAGTTTTGGGCACCGATTGAGATTAATATGCTCCAGATTTTGCAACCCATAAATACTTTGTGGCAGATTTGCAAGGTTGTCACATCCTTCTAAATTTAATAATTCAAGCGCAGTGAGATTTCCAATTGATGAAGGCAACTCTTTTATAGCACTTTTAGATAAGTACAATTCTTGCAGCCCAATGAGATTTCCAATTGATGAAGGCAACTCTTTTATAGCACTTTCAGATAAGCTCAATTCTTGCAGCCCAATGAGATTTCCAATTGATGAAGGCAACTCTTTTATAGCACTTTCAGATAAGCTCAATATTTGCAGCCCAATGAGATTTCCAATTGATGAAGGCAACTCTTTTATAGCACTTTCAGATAAGCTCAATATTTGCAGCCCAATGAGATTTCCAATTGATGAAGGCAACTCTTTTATAGCACTTTCAGATAAGTACAATATTTGTAGCCCAACGAGATTTCCAATTGATGAAGGCAACTCTTTTATAGCACTTTTAGATAAGTACAATTCTTGCAGCCCAACGAGATTTCCAATTGATGAAGGCAACTCTT
Organism: Prunus kanzakura; assembly: GCA_020521455.1. NCBI lineage: Eukaryota > Viridiplantae > Streptophyta > Magnoliopsida > Rosales > Rosaceae > Prunus > Prunus kanzakura. Next base: position 654,148 of record BPUM01000868.1, on the reverse strand, counting down.
TTATAGCACTTTCAGATAAGTCCAATCTTTGCAGCCCAATGAGATTTCCAATTGATGAAGGCAACTCTTTTATAGCACTTTCAGATAAGTACAATCTTTGCAGCCCAATGAGATTTCCAATTGATGAAGGCAACTCTTTTATAGCACTTTCAGATAAGTACAATCTTTGCAGCCCAATGAGATTTCCAATTGATGAAGGCAACTCTTTTATAGCACTTTTAGATAAGTACAATTCTTGCAGCCCAATGAGATTTCCAATTGATGAAGGCAACTCTTTTATAGCACTTGCAGATAAGTCCAATCTTTGCAGCCCAATGAGATTTCCAATTGATGAAGGCAACTCTTTTATAGCACTTTTAGATAAGTACAATTCTTGCAGCCCAATGAGACTTCCAATTGATGAAGGCAACTCTTTTATAGCACTTCCAGATAAGTACAACATTTGCAGCTCAATGAGATTTCCAATTGATGAAGGCAACTCTTTTATAGCAGTTATCCCTAAGTCCAATTCATCTAAGGATTTCATTTTGTCTACAATTTCTGGGAAACTCTCCAACTTTATGCAACGGAAAAGACCAAAAAAATTCAGAGATTTCAACCTAACTTTATTTGGAAACTTCGTAAGTTCACTGCAGAAACTAAAATCCAATACTACAAGTTTATCAAGATTTCCAACAGATGGATGAACCTCGACTAGACTCCTACAACGACTCGCATTCAAGTACCTTAAGTTTGGGCTGTTGGAAAGGTCGGGAATTTCAATTAGGAATTTCGATCCCTCGAAATTCAGAGATGTCAACTTTGTCAAATGCTGTGAAATTAAAAATAATAAAAATCAAATGGATAGCATTAAAGAAATTTACAGCATACATCAGTTAATAAACAAGACTTGTTAAACATAATATGGGAAGAGAGAGAGTTTAAAGTACCTTCAACCCCTCCCCTAGTTGTTTGATGCGCATGCGGAACGGATTGAGCACAAATAGTGCCTTTTGAAGAAAATTGGCTGGAAAATATTGGAACGGACATCCATGCCATTCAAGCACTCTCAAATTGTTTGGGATAGAACTGGGGTCTCCAAAAAGGTATACATTGTAGTTTATGAGAATTTTAAGATTTTTCATCTTCAAGAAGCTTCTGCCAACATTCAAGAATATCTCATCATCTTGTTTGGGGAAATTTAACACGATGCCTGTGATTTTATTTGTTCCCTAATAGAAAAAAGAAAAATGTACTAGGTGTTAAAAGGTATTTATAATTTTAAAAAATTATTATACTTAACACACAACATGTGTTAGTTATTGAATTAAATAAAACATTACACTCACATATAAAATTTAATTTACTTACTGTGTTATTAGTTAGGACATGCTCGACATCTTCATGAAACCACAATCTGCTACGTTCTCCGAGTTCAATGCGCGACTCCTGCTCAATTATGTCCTTACCCATCTTTTCTAGTAAGTCATGCATCTGAATATAAACTCCATGTTCAACACTTATGAGGGCCTTTTGTATGAGTACATCAATGCCATATCTAGTTTTTAGCTCACAAGCTTCTGTCACATAGTTTCTACTTTTACCCTTAAAGAAACATGCGATGTCAAGGAAAACCTCCTGTACGCTACGATGCAATGCATTGTAACTTATTTTGAGAACATCTTGAATTTTCGGGCTTTTGAAACCATGTAATGCATCTTCCCATTTATCAATACTTCCACCATATAGACAAGAACCGAGAACTTTCAAAGCCAAAGGAAGGCCTTGAGCATAGCGTATTGCACGTTCTGCATGTTTCACATAATCCAAAGGAGGCCCACTTGTTTTGAAGGCATGCCAACAGAAGAGCTCAAGAGCTTTATCATCATCTAAAATCTCGACCTCATGTATTAAATTAACCTCATGAGCAGTTAACAGTTGCTTATCCCTTGTTGTTATGATAATTCTACTGCCTGCACCAAACCAATCACATGCCCCAACTAACTTGTGTAACTGTTCCATGTCATCCACGTCATCAAGAACCAAGAGAACCTTTCTACCCTTCAACCATTCCTTTATCATAGTGTGACTCCTTTATCAACATTGGTCACCTTCAATTTTTGCCCCTTAGATCATAAAGAAGAGTCTTTTGCAGTTTGGCTAAACCTCTATGCGACATTGAACATTCTCTAACTCTTTGCAGAAAACAACAACCTTCAAATTCATGGGCAATTGAATTATAAACAGCTTTAGCAACTGTGGTCTTACCAATTCCACCAGTTCCCCATACCCCTACCATACGAACATCTTCTTCTTCCCTCAAATCTAAAAGCTTATTCATAACTTGTACTTGAGCTTGCATTCCAACTGGATGCTCTGCCACTTCCAAACACACACGGTTTAATACGTGTTTTGAAATCTCTTCAACGATGTTTTGGATAAACTTAGATTCAGATTGATGCCTGCCAATTGAAAAGAATATGAAGCATTTAGTGACATGGCATTTCTATATAAAATAAAAAATAAAAAAGAAGAGAATTTTGAGCAACGATGAATAAATTAACTCTTATAAAACTGATTCCAATTAAAGTTTGTCAAGAATTGGAATCAAAACTAGTTTTATTTTTAAAATACACGATCTTATATTTTTCAACTATTTAGTAGTATAATTTTTGAAACGGAGAAAATTAATTTATTATAAGTAGGTAGAGACAGAGATTGAAACTTCCAGTCGCTAGTAGAACTACATACTTCTAGTCCCTAGTTTAGATAGAGACAGAGATAGAGAGTGAACATCTTTTCAAAAAAATTACACCCCCTAGTATTAATTTTGTCAACCTTGACAAAAGCAGTTCTTCGCAAATGAAAATGTAATGCCCTTAAGATAGACAGGACTAGGATTAGCTAAGTCATTAATTAAAACAGAGAAAAGCATAAAACTAAATAAATACATTCCTTTTACTAAAGTTAAAAGGCCAAATCCAAATTCAATTATTGACAATATTAGTAGTAAAATAAAATAGTAACAAAAAACAGCAAAAAATAGTAAAATAAAATTGACAATATTAGTAGTATAACCTTAATAATTTTCACACTATTAATTAATTATTGACATCAAAAAATTATGTTCATTGATTTCTTTTAACAAATAAATAGTAATTACTTTATTTTTTTTTTGGGATCAAAATGAAGAACTTTCTTCTACACTAAGAACCAGAGTACAGCTATACTTATTACAAACAAAACAAAATAACAAGCATTATGTAAGGGGGTTAGAAATTTACTCGTCCAAGAGAGTGAACCCTGACAAATTTGCTGCTTGTGAAAGAGCTGCCCTCCATCTGTTGACCTTCTCCATATTATCTTTATATTTACACTCCATGTTAGCCAGTGCATCCCCGAAACTACCTCTATGATTCCGTACATCTGATGGATTCACCTTGTAAAAAACTGGGATGACAAGATGTTGTTTTGATTCTTTGCAGTCAAGAATCTTAACAAGTTCATCCAAGCACCACTTTGAAGAGGCATAGGTTTTAGAGAACACAACGACAGAAATCTTTGAGTCTTCAATTGCTGTGAGAAGCGTCCTTGATATTTCTTCTCCTCTTCTGAGCTCATCATCATCCATGAAGGTGTTAATGCCGTGTTGACATAAAGCGCTATACAAATGGCCTGTGAAATTGGAGCGAGTGTCCAAACCTCTGAAGCTCAGGAAGACGTGGTGTTTCCATGAATTGGTGAAGGAAGCAGAGGAAGAAGAGGCTCGTTGGTTGGCTATGGAAGCTAACATAATTGTTTCAGTGTTTGGCTATAATCAGAAAAAAGATGAGTCTTACTTGAAGAGTTTTGGGTGTGAGTGACCAAAATGTAAAAGGCTTTTTCTTTGCTTTGAATCCAATGTGAATTCATGAAATGGTGAGGAAGTGTCGCTGAAACTTCCAGTCTTCAATTATTGACGCGTTTTCCCTGACACGAGCTGTCAATTACTTTTGGGTTTGGTTTTATTTTCCAGTCTTCAATTCATGAAAAGGTAAGGAAGTTGCGGGGAAGAGGGGAGAGAGAAAGGGAGGGAGAAGAAAAGAAAAACAAAGGGGAGTGGAATGGAGGAAAAAAAGGGGACGACCAGCTTTTGGTTAAATTTGCTTTTCGCCATTGTGAATTTTTTATTTTGATTTTAAAAAATCCAAAATTAAAATTTAATAAAATTTAATTTTAAAAGGGTGCTTTTCCCAGCAAGTGACTTTTTTTCAAATAACGTTTTATAAGCTAAATTAAGATAAAGGAAGATATAATTTTTTATTTTTTATTTTATTGATTGAACTACGTCAAAGGAGGCGTCATACTGTGTATTTATGTATATAAATATATCTTATGCAAGATGCATTTCATAAAGATAATTAGGTATAAAAGTAATTTAAGAAAATCATATACGAGTTTTTAAAGTATTAATATTGGGATGTTTGATCTTTATCCCAATCTTTAGCTGATTCCATTGAATCTCTATTTGTTAAGCATTTCCTTACAAAATACAAAAAAGTACAATCTTTTAAGAGTGAAATGTGCTGAAGAAGTTATTGGAAAATGTCTACATCTTAACGATTTTACAGAAAAGTTTCCACGCAGAGAGACAACAAAAAAGTTTGCAGATTATATGACTTATATTTATGAGTGTGTTGAGAAACATATGAAAATTTAGTACCTTAATTATGTTGTCAAATTTGAGCTCTGGTATGGACAATTTTACTCTACTTTCTTTCTTTCTTGACACGAAAGTTTAAAAAATATAAATATGAATTCTTTCATATGCGCATGTAGTTTATGTGATCAATTTTTGTAATCGGATTTAAGCTCTCTAACACCCTTATAAAGGTTCACTTAAATCTCTAGAACGATGACAAACTCTCCCACTTTGGCTACACTTGATCTAGCCGCTGTAATTAGGATGACCAAAACTAAAGTTATAATATAATGCTCATTAAATGTTATTTTTTCTGTGTCACAGATGTCATTGCTGAGTAGATGTGGGAGGTAGACATTGAATAATTATGTGGTTTCGCAAGGGGTGTGATTTAGTGCCCTAGTAGTATTACATTGAATAAAAATAGTACTTTGTTGAACCATTAAAGCAATATTATCTTGTGTTTTGTCTCTTCACTTATTAATAAACCAATGCTCTATTTGTGCATGTCCTTATTTGTTAGGCATGCTGACATGTCAAGCTAGATCAGAATGGTCAAGTTTAACCAAATGCATGTAAATGGAGGTTAGGCGAGTTAGTCAAGGTAATGTAGTGTTCCCTTGCACTCAAGTTCTATTCCCCTTTCTATGCATTAAAATAATACATGGGATGGGATCTCTTCCAATAGGGAAAAAGATAGTTGGATTTAGGTGGATCATCACGTAACGGGATAACACTTTTTGCTATTCCCTGTCAATACCGTAATGACACGTAAGATAACTTTTTCACATGTCATTGTATTATTAATCGGAGATAGCAAAACAATGTTATCCCATGTAAACTTTTTTTCCCACAACAAGGAAGGATGGAGTCACGGAGGTCCTTTGGAACTTTTTCTAGTGGTAAATAGCTATAAACAATCATTCTGTTTTCTCTGTTCACCAAAGCCAATCGCTCTGTTTTTGTTTTTGTTTTCCTTGAAATAGAATTATTATTTCTCATTTTAAATTATACTTTAATTAAGAATACTTTAATTGAGATTTAGAAAATGTACTTTCAACGAGTGAATGAACTTGTAATCCATTATTCCCTAGTTTCCTATTTTCTCTTTTTGTTTGACAAAAATTACTGTCTAGTTTCAATTTCAAAAGCCACATTTTATTTATTAACTAGAAAGCAAAAAATTGGAGTATTTCAAAGATTGACTGAAATTTTAATGGACTAATCTGTTTTGTTATTTCTGTAGGCAAACTGAAGCAGCCCACGGCAACCCAATCGGAGCTTCGGTAGATTGATAAGGTGAGGCTGAAAGTTCCTGCCGGTGACAGGGAATACCCACAGTTCCTCTTCACAGAGAACTTAATCAGTGCCCGTCTTGCGAACCCTGCCGAGAGTAAGTTCACTTGAGTTTTTTTTTTTTTTTTTTTTTTTTTTTTACTTCTTCGGCTAACTCCACCGTTCCGTTCATGCAGTGTCTGAGGCCAGGAAGACTGCCGAGGCTAAGAAGATGTCGGAGACCTCCAAGCGACGCCTTGGGGTGATTGCAAAGGGGAAGAAGCAGAAGAAGCATCCAGAGGCTTCTGCCGAGAGGGTCTCGGAGGCAGACCCAGAGGAGCAGCCCCTTGCCGAACGGCAGAGGCAGCGCCATGCCGAGCCTGCGAGCAGAAGGGTGCCGGTCGACGAGCCGGTACTCAGCCCTGGGCAAGGTGCCGATGCGACTCCTTCCAAGGCGTCCGGGAAACGGCCCATGACGGTAGACTTGGACGCCGCTTCGACTCCCAAAAGAGTGCGGCTTGCTGACCTGCCGAGGGCCATTTTCGCTGCCGAGGACGATGAGGGGCCTACCGAGGCGGTCACACTTGCCTGCCCATCGAAGACGGTCCAGTTTGTGAACCATATGATCGTGGGTTCGCAGATGGACTTGTCTGAGATAGACAAATTGCCGAAGAAGGCCCTTCGGGAAGAGGCGGGGCGCGCCTTCCGTCTCCAGGCCACGGTAAGCTCTTGACTCCCATTGTGTTGTTTGTTTTGTTTTTTTTTTTATCCTTCGCTCGGCACTAACCAGTGGTTTACCTTTCAAGCGTCAATGGACATGTGGCTGTGCATGAAGAGGGCCATCACAGCTGCCGAGCTCGCTAAAAGACTATACGAAGACGGCCGCTCCAGGGTTGCCTACGCAGCGAAGGCTCTCCAGGACCACGCCAATCTCGTGGAGGATATGCGCGCTGGCAGATCCAGGCGCACGAGGCGAAGCTTGCCGAGATGCGCGAGGCTCTGGATGGCGCAGAGCGGGTGGCCAAGGATGCCGAGGAGGCGAAGCTGGCAGTGCAGACGGCACTGGAGGCGTCCTAGCGGACGAAGGCGGCGGAGGTTGAGGCTGCCGTTAGAGGGGTGATCAGGGACTACCGTTCCTCCGCTGAGTTCACTTCTCTGGTGGACAATGAGGTGGCTTCTGAGATGGCGGACCTCATCTACCGTTTCAAGCGGTTTAACCCAGGCCAGAAACTGAACCTGAACTTCGCTGCCGATCCCCCTCCTCTACCGGAAGGTATTACAGAAGAAATGATCGAGGAGTATGAGGGGGAGGACGCCCCTGAAGATGGCCCGGATGCCGAAGAGGGTCCTGATGCTGCTGCTGGCGCCAATGCCGAGGCTACTGGAGTCGAGGGCGGCCAGACTGCCGAAGTCTGAGTTCCTTTGTATTTTTATGGCCGTTGGCCAAATTTCCGAACACCTTAATGCCGAGGGCATTTTTAATTTAAGTAATATTTGTTTTTTATTACTTGTGTTGTCTATTTGAATTTTACCCATGTTTGTTACTGCCGTAGGCTAATAACTGTCTAGGATAATTATTGACTTTCCATGTTTGTTACTGCCGTAGGCTAATAACTGTCTAGGATAATTATTGACTTTAGGCCGTTGGCCATTTAGGAGTTTGGTTTGCTTTGGATTAGCAAAGTGTCTCTACCTTCGGTAGACAAACCCAGAGTTATGGTACTGCCGTTGGCTCGTACCTGCTTGCCAGAATCCAAGTATCATAGGCATCGGTAGGAGCGAGACCCCAATAGCCTTTTGTCTATAGAGATGCCGTGGGCAAGTCTAGGGTTCCGTATAGTTTTATGGTCTGTGCGTGATGAGAATACCGTAAGTAATTCTGGAGCACTGTACTGCCGTTGGCTCGTACCCAATGCTCGCTGCCAAGAATTTGTAAAAAATGGGCCAAGGCTTTTTTGTTTTGAATCGGTAGTAAACACAACGAGTGCAGCTTTTGATTGCCGTAGGCAATGTTGCTGTTAATGTTGTTGTGGCTCGTAAATAGTGAGCCCTACCGAAACATTTTTTTTTTTGAAAAAAATGCCGATAGGCCATGATGTTCCGAACATGTGCAACTCTGAATAATCTCATTTTATATATGTGCCGTAGGCAAAAATACAAATTCCTCCCTGCCGTTGGCTAGGGGCTTTACTTGAAATAACTCTTGAGATGCTCCACGTTCCATGGGTAACCGAGGGTCTTCCCATCTGTGCCTCGAAGCCTGTAGGTACCCGATCTAAGGATGCCGATGACTTCATAGGGTCCTTCCCAGGAAGGTCCGAGGGTTTCTTTCGTTGGGTTTTTGGTTGCAAGGGAGACCTCGCGCATAACACAGTCTTCGATTCTGAAGGAGCGGGGTCTGACTCTAGAGTCGTAGTACCGAGAGACGCGCTGTTTGTACGCTTCATTCCGAAGGTTGGCTACCATTCGGCGTTCTTCGATCAAGTCTAGGCTCAGCGTGAGTGCAGCCTCATTCGCCTTCGGTGTGAAAGCTTCCGTTCGGTAGGATGACTCGCCGATTTCTACTGGGATCACGGCTTCCGAGCCGAATGCAAGGCTGAAGGGAGTTTCCCCTGTGGAGGTTCGGTAAGATGTCCTTATGGCCCACAGAGCTTCGGGAAGCTTCTCTGGCCAGGCGCCCTTGGCACTGTTGAGTTGCCGTTTCAAGAGCTTCTTGATGATTTTGTTCACGGCCTCTACCTGGCCGTTCGACTGAGGGTGAGCTGGGGAGGCGAAGAACAGGTTGATTTTGAGGCGAGTGCAGAACTGCCTGAAGAGTCCCGAATCAAACTGTCAACCGTTATCAGTGATGATGGCGTAGGGGATGCCGAAGCGGCAACAGATGTTGGTCCAGACGAACTCCTCGACCCTTGCTGCCGTTATGGTGGCTAGGGCTTCGGCCTCAACCCACTTCGTGAAATAATCCACGGCAACAATGGCATACTTAACCTGTCCCTTGCCCTGCGGCATCGGACCGATTAAGTCGAGCCCCCATTGGGCGAACGGCCATGGGCTTATGATCGGTGTAAGGGGTTCGGCAGGCAGGTGGGGAATATTGCCGAACCGTTGGCATTTATCGCACTTCTTCACCATCGCTATTGCATCCCGATGCATCGACGGCCAGTAGTAGCCCTGCCGGAAGGCTTTGTGGGCCAGGGATCTGGAACCGGAATGGTCGCCGCAGACTCCACTGTGGATCTCCCGGAGGACATATTCACCCTGCTCTTCGGTGATGCATTTCATGTACGGAGTGGTGTAGCCACGTTTGTACAGAACATCGTTGATGACGATGTACCTTGCCGATCGGTAGCGCAGCTTCCTTCCCTGAGCCTTATCTTCCGGGAGGGTGCCGTTCGCAAGGTACAGGTATATTGGTGACATCCAAGTGTTTTTATACCGAACGGTACACACGTCAACGGAAGTGGTGCTTGGCTGGGCAAAGATCTCGACAGGGACCTTTCGACCTACTTTGTCGTTGATTGCCGAAGCCAGCCTAGAGAGGGCGTCTGCATGGCTGTTCTCGTTTCTTGGTATCTGCCGAATTTCATACGCCTGAAATTTGTTTAGCAGTTGGTGTGCCGCTGTGAGGTATGCCGTCATTGACGCATCCTTCGCTGCGAAATCGGCAGTCACCTGGTTCACTATTAGCTGCGAGTCGCTGTAGACGCTGATCTGAATTGCCCCCATGCTTCTGGCGAGCCGTAGGCCGGCCAAAAGTGCCTCATATTCGGCTTCGTTGTTGGACGTTCGGAAGCCAAACCTGATGGCATATTCAATTTTGGCTCCATCGGGAGCGGTGAGTACAAGACCAGCTCCACACCCTTGTTGGTTTGCCGAACCGTCCACGTGTTGGATCCAGAAAGGAGTTGACTGGTCGAGACGACTGCCGTTCGGTAGGCCTTCCTGTGGAGGGGTTTTTTCTGGTTCTGAAGCCTCCGAAGGTGTCAGTTCAGCGATGAAATCTGTCACGGCTTGTCCTTTTTCGGCAGGCCTAGGTTTGAACTGTACGTCGAAGTCTCCCAACTCGATCGCCCATTTCACCAGCCTACCGGATGTTTCTGGTTTTTGAAAAACCTGCCGAAGGGGCTGGTTGGTTAGAACGATGATGGTGTGGGCCTGGAAGTAGGGCCTCAACCGTCGGGCGGAAACGACCAGAGCCAAGCCAGCTGCTCGAGTGGGGGGTACCGAGACTCTGCCCCCTGAAGGGCTTTACTGACGTAGAAAATCGGTAGCTCTGCCTTTCTCTGGGATCCGTATCAGTACTGAACTGACGGCAGTACGGATACCGATAGATACAAGGAAAGAATTTCTCCTGGTAGGGGCTTAGATAATAGTGGCGCCCTGGCCATGTAGTCCTTCAAGTCTTGAAACGCCTTATCACATTCGGCAGTCCACTCTATATGATGTTTGCCCCCTTTCAAGGCTTTGAAGAACGGTGCACACTTTTCTGTGGCTTTGGAGATGAAGCGAGTGAGGGCTGCCACTCGTCCGGTAAGGCTCTGGATGTCCTTCTGTGTCTTCGGCACCTTCATGTCGATTATGGCCTTTGGAACTTTTTTTCCCACAACAGGGAAGGACGGAGTCACGGAGGTCCTTTGGAACTTTTTCTAGTGGCAAATAGCTATACACAATCATTCTGTTTTCTCTGTTCACCAAAGCCAATCGCTCTGTTTTTGTTTTTGTTTTCCTTGAAATAGAATTATTATTTCTCATTTTAAATTATACTTTAATTAAGAATACTTTAATTGAGATTTAGAAAATGTACTTTCAACGAGTGAATGAACTTGTAATCCATTATTCCCTAGTTTCCTATTTTCTCTTTTTGTTTGACAAAAATTACTGTCTAGTTTCAATTTCAAAAGCCACATTTTATTTATTAACTAGAAAGCAAAAAATTGGAGTATTTCAAAGATTGACTGAAATTTTAAAAATATGCGCAGGGCTTTGATTCGACTAAGCAAAACTTGAAATGAAAACTCTGAACAACCCAACACAAAACACAATACTCAAACCTCAATAAAAATAAGAATAAAGATTTGAAGTTGTGCTGCCATTGCCAATTATATCTTTGAGAATCAGCTGCCTTTGAATATTAGCAGACAGAGGCCGGGGAGAAGAGAGAAACCATACATCAAAGGTCTCCTTCAACTTCAAGACTTTGCTAGAAGAAATGCTGCATATCAGATCGATCAAATTTTCTTTAAAATGGTCATCAGCAAAACAGAGATTACATATTTTGGAGACTTTATTAATTTCAGTGGGACCAATGATCATTTAAGTCTTCGTCGCCCACATCATCATCATCATCAGCCTCATCTTCATGATCAACATCCTCATGCATGCTGATAGTAGCCAGTGGACCCCGCAACACTTCTGATTGTCAATTGTAGGCTTAGAAAGTCACAACGCCAATAAATAGAAACCAACAAACATTGGAAGAAACAATGGTCAACCTCAAATAGGTTGCGAAAGTCAGAGGTGATATTTTTTTCTCTTTCTGGGTCGAACTTCATCACCTACATCATCATCATCTAATTCATTTTCATTATTTTTGCCATCATCACCATCCTTCGGCATACTGATATCAGCCAGGTGCGCCCCGCAGCTTTTGAAGAGCAACCTTTCGCCTCCGTAGGAAAAAGTAACTCGACACAGGTAAGACTTCTTCAATTGATCATCACTCTCTTTATCATTAACATTCGGCTCGATGAAATAATCAGCTAGTGGAATATACTGCAGCCATACATGAGCTGAGTCTATCTTTCTTGAACTAAACCGATCATTATATGTGTCTACTCCATCGATTGTAACTCCTGCCTCAATGTTATAAGAGCCACCACAACAATTTTCGAAAACAGCACATAAAACCAATTTTGCGTTCTCCCATTTGAAAGCCCGAGGGATTTCTACAACAAGTTCACATATGTCGTCAGAGTAAGGTTCAAAAACCATAATCCTGATTAAGAAACACACCTAAGTCCTTACGACAACTGAACCACTCTGGAACTTCACTGCCTGGAAGTTTAACCTCAATCTTATACTTCTTCATCTGTAACACAACACACGCATATATTTTAATTAATTAGTCGTGCGTATGTGCATAGTATTAACAACTATATATATATATATATATATATATATAGAGAGAGAGAGAGAGAGAGAGAGAGAGAGAGAGAGAGAGAGAGAGAGAGAGAGAGATACAACACCTGATTCAGTAAAATATTTGCAATCTTTGAAACGTACAGATTATCGCATAGCCTACGGCAATTACACATGTCCATCACACGAATGAGTTGCATGTCTCCGTCCTCCAATGCTGAAAATCTTTCCAGTGATATGCAATCACCCAGATCAATCTCTTCTATATTCGGTGGAAGTTGTACAATTTCTCTAAGCATCTTGCAACAACTCAAATCAAGCTGCCGCAACTTGACAAATTTGCTAATGCATTCAGGAAGACTGATAAAATTGTTTTTGCATAGAACCATCCGATGTAATTCAGACGAACCACCAAAATTCTCCAGGAAATCAATGTCTAATAAATTGCAATCTTCAAAATATACATATTGTAGTTCCGGAAATGCTAATGAGCCAAAGTTATCATGTGAGATGTTTGAGTTAGTTAGGACCTCCAAAGGAAGTGATTCCACACTCGATAAAACTTCAGAGTTCAAGTTATTTCGAAGTGTGAGTTTTGGGCAAAAATTCAGATCAAGAACTTCCAGATGTTGCAACCCATAAATACTCTCTGGCAGATTTGTAATGTTTCTACATCCTTGTAACGCTAAACGTTCGAGTGCAGTGAGATATCCAATTGACGAAGACAACTCTTTTAGAGGAGTATAACATAAGGATAACGTTGTCAGCCCAGTGAGATGTCCAATTGATGAAGGTAATTCTTTTACAGCAGTTCCATCTAGATTCAATTCACATATGAATTCCATTTTGTCCACCACTTCTGGGAAACTCTCGAACATTTTGCAAAAGGAAAGAAGCAAATGTTTCAGAGATTTCCACCTAACTTTTTTTGGAAACTTCGCAAGTCTAGGGCAGCCACTTAAATCCAATACTTCAAGTTTGCCGAGATATCCAACAGATGGATGAACCTCAACTAAATTGCTACAGTACAGTGCATACAAGTACTTTAAGTTTGGGATGCTGGATAAGTCCGGGATTTCCGTTAGAAATACTGAAACACTTAAATTTAGAGATGTCAACTTTGTGAAATGCTGTGAAACCAAAAAAAGAATAGAAGAATCAGAATTCACAACATACATCAGTTAATAAAAGAGACCTTTAAAAATAACAAGGAATGAAAAATAATTTATAGTACCTTCAATCTTTCGCCTGGTTGTTTGAGCCTGTTGCGAGGTAGATTGAGCACAACTAGTTCCTTTGGACGAAAATTGGGCAGGAAAGATTGGTAAGGACATCCATACCAATGAAGCACTCTCAACTTGTTTGGGAGATGACCAACATCTCCATCAAGGAATGCGTTATAGTTTATGAAAAGTTTAAGATTTTTCATCTCCAAGAAGCTGTCAACATTGAAGTGTATCTCATCATCATCTGGGTCGGGGAAATTTAACATGATTCGTGTGATTTTATTTGTTCCCTAACATAAAAAATAGCAAAATATACCATAGTTAATATTTATATACATAAATTGCAAGAGTTTCAAATTTTATTTTTCTTCAAGATTGAAATACTAATAATTATATTTTTTGAGTTGAATAAAACATGACACACACACACACACACATATATATATAATTTAATTTACGTACCGTGCTATTAGTCAGAACATGGTCGACATCCTTATGAAACCACAATCTACTACGTTCTCCAGGTTCAGTGGGTGATTCTTGGTGAACTATGTCCTTACCCATCTCTTCTAGTAAGTCATGCATCTGAATATAACTTTCTTCAACACTTATGAGGGCCTTTTCAATGAGTACTTCAATACCATACCTAGGGTTGAGGTCACAAGCTTCTAGCGTTTCTATCGCATAGTTTCTACTTTTACCCTTAAAGAAACATGCGATGTCAAGGAAAACCTCCTTGACAATATCATCCAAGGTATCGTAACTTATTTTGAGAACATCTTGAATTTTCTTGCTTTTGAAACCATCCAATGCAGCTTCCCATTTATCTATACTTCCACCACATAGACAAGAACCGAGAACTTTCAAAGCCAAAGGAAGGCCTTGAGCATAGCGTATTGCACGTTCTGCAAGTTTCATATAATCACCCAAAGGAGGCTCGCTTCTTTTGAAGGCATGCCAACAGAAGAGCTCAAGAGCTTTATCATCATCTAAAATCTTGACCTCATGTATTAAATTAACATCATGAGCAGTTAACAGTTGCTTATCCCTTGTTGTTATGATAATTCTACTGCCTACACCAAACCAATCACATGCCACAACTAACTTGTGTAACTGTTCCATGTCATCCACGTCATCAAGAACCAAGAGAACCTTTCTACGACTCAACCATTCCTTTATCATAGTGACTCCTTTATCAGCATTGGTCACCTTCAATTTTTTTCCCCTTAGAATCTCAAAAAGAAGAGTCTTTTGCAGTTTGGCTAAATCTCCATACCACATTGAAGATTCTCTAACGTTTGCCAGAAAACAACAACCTTCAAATTTGTGGGCAATGGAATTATAAACAGCTTTAGCAATTGTTGTCTTACCTATTCCACCAGTTCCCCATACCCCTACCATACGAACATCGTTTTCCCCCAAATCTAAAAGCTTATTCATATCTTGCACATGAGGTTGCATTCCAACCGGATACTCTGCCACTTTCAAATACGCACTGTTTGTTACTTGTACCGAAATCTCATCAACAATGTTCTGAATAAGTTTAGATTCAGATTCATACCTGCTAATTTAAAAGCATATTAAACATTTAGTGACATATGGTATTTTTCTATAACCATGCTAGAAGAAAACGAATGCATGAAGCACACTTTAGTTTAATTATAATTAATTTTCTTAAAATATGATCGATTAACTAATACCTTACAAGATGAGCAAGAATAAAAAGTGAGAAGGAATTGGAGTTAACAATTGGAATTAAAAACTATATTGATTACTAAAATGTATGGTATAAAGTAACTTATATTTTTCGACAACATTTTTTTTTTTTTGGTTGCAAACCCTGTCACGACCCGACTCCCCTAGCACGATATTGTCCGCTTTGGGCCCCCCTCTCTGCCCTCACGGTTTTGTTTTTGGGAGCTCACGAGCAACTTCCCAGTGGGTCACCCATCCTGGGATTGTTCTAGCCCCCAACTCGCTTAACTTCAGAGTTCCCACGACTTCGAAGCCAGTGAGCTCCCAAAAGGCCTCGTGCTAGGAAGAGAAGTGCCCACACATTTAAAGCACTTCACATTTCCCTCCTCGAGCGATGTGGGATTGCTCACCGTTCTTGTTTCCCCAAGACACGGGTCTTACAATCCACCCCCATTGGGGCCCAGCGTCCTCGCTAGCACACTTCCGGTCGGGGTCCAGCTCTGATACCATTTGTCACGACCCGACTCCCCTAGCACGATATTGTCTGCTTTGGGCCCCCTTCTCTGCCCTCACGGTTTTGTTTCTGGGAGCTCACGAGCAACTTTCTAGTGGGTCACCCATCCTGGGATTGCTCTAGCCCCCAACTCGCTTAACTTCGAAGTTCCCACGACTCCGAAGCTAGTGAGCTCCCAAAAGGCCTCGTGCTAGGAAGAGAAGTGCCCACACATTTAAAGCACTTCACCTTTCCCTCCCCGAGCGATATGTGATTGCTCACCGTTCTTGTTTCCCCAAGACACGAGTCTTACAAACCCCATGTCATCAGTTCGAATCCCCTTGTGGGTGCACCCCTCCCCTTAGAATAGAATATCGATTGAAAAAATAAAATAAAATATCAACTACTTAAAGTATCCACAATCATGCTCTTTATTTTTTAGTTAAAATTTAGCTAAAAACACCATAAAGTTGAACCTCTAAGTAGTGCTTAGAATTTTAGTTGAGGGGTTTGAGTCTCTCCTTTTCGCCTAGAGTCGTGAGAGTTTCCAGAATGTGACAAAGAGTCCAGGACTACTCTTTTGGTACTGTAGTTGAGTGCATGTCACTGTGGGAGGTTTTATTCTCTTGCCTGGGTAAGATTTTTGATTGTCTCTTTGCTGCTATGGATGAGATTGTGGACAAACTTACCATGCAACTCAATCTCACTGAGGATGGAAACAAGTCTATAGTAATTGAGTAACCTATTAGAAACAATAAGCAAGCTCAACGTCTCTTTTTAGTTGGGAGGCTTCTCACCCTGAAGGATTTCAAGGTACATTTCTTTATGAGGACCATGAAGAAGCTTTGGTCACCAAGAGCTTGTGTAGAGATCTGCCAGTTGGAGCATGGGCAGAAATTGTGTGCTCAAATGTAGTCTTTGGAATTTTGAGAATGCTCTTCTGATCTTGGGAGAAATTGATGATTTTGAAGATCCCAATGAGTTCCCCTCACTACACAACCTTTGTGGATTAGTGTAATAACCCGATCATAAATTAATATATAATTATTAAAATATTCAAGTAAAAGACAATTTTACCCCAGGAATATTTCAATGGTTTAAAAGTTGACTTTTTGTTCAAGGAAGAATTTGGGGATTTGGGTGGTACAATTGCGTCGGGCTTGTTGATATGAGTCCGTAGATAGGTGGCACACCCGATTCCAAGTTGTAACGAAGGAGGAAAAGTCTGAAAACGAAAACGATGTAAAGGGAATTTTCAAATTCTTTTAATATAGCAAACAGTACCGCTTCAGTACTGTGCTACAGTAACCGTCAGTTTTAAGTTTTTTTTCTTTTTCTCTTCTTCCTCCCATTCCATTCGCAAAAATAGCCCCCCTCCCCCAACACTATTCATCCAATAGGTTTTCACCTCACCACCGCCACATCCGGCCGCTATTTTTGGCGGGATTGGTACCAAAATGTCAAGCTCACTTCCCTCTTCCCATCTCGACCAACCTCAGCCGCTGGAACCACCGGAGTTGGCTGGAAAAAGAAAAAATCCGACTAGTTTTGACCCATTTTTGACAGATTTTCTCAAGATCGTTTCGGGTGATTCCGACAACCAATTTTTGCGAATTTGGTATGCTTTTCTATCCTTTCAATGTGTTCTAGCTGCTGGTTGTGGTACTTATGAGAAATTTCTGTGTTTTGATGGGTAAATAAGTGATAAGAGTTTGGCCGGTTTTCGGCCTCCGATTCCGGCAACTTCAGTCGACTTTTTAGGGTAGGTCCAAGAACAAAAGTTGCTCCACTCAGTGTGATGATCATATAGGTATAGGCCTTGACCAGCGGTTTGGAGTTTTTCCGATCACCGGAATTTGATTTGGACACCCACGCACTGCCCTCGCATGGGGTGGCGCATGGACCACTTGGTGGCCTGTCATTAAGTCCTAAAATGATCCTCATGTTGTGCCGAGCACGACGGTATGCTCGGATATGAATTTGGTTATCATTTGATAGTCAATCGGATATCGTATAATAGGCATTATCCGGGTTCGATATGTTCGGACCGTTGGATCGACTTCATTTCAATATATGTTGATTTAGGCATCTCTAGGATCATGTAGGAATTCGCGGATTGTGAATCGCAATCCCGGATACTCCGATACAATGACTTAAAGTTTGTGTTAAACGATAACCAAACTTGCAGGACATACTTATTAAACCTTGTTGAACCCGTAGGAACTTTTGGATCGGGAATCAGAGGTCGTGGGCCCTACGGGCCCGGTTGACCGAGTTTGTACAGTTTGACCCTTGGTTAACCGTGAGTCTTCTAAGGTAGTTTCACCCTTCGAGAAGTGCTTGAACGAGGCTTGACTGTGTGTGCATTATCTTAATTATGTTTGAATTGAGTTTATGTTATATCATGATATTCAAAGTTTATCTTGTTACTTATCTAATTATTAGTATTATGAGTATTATTAAAGTGTATGACTGGGTGATGTTGGATTATTCAAAGGTTTATGGGTTATGAGATAATCGCTTTTATTTTCTAAGGGCTTTATACTAGGTTTGGTCGTGTAAGTTAGGAACAGCTTATTAATTGGATTTTGGTTTGGTCGAGAAATTAACTAAATGTTTATTATATGTTTAAATTTATTGGTGCGGTCGAGGATTTTGGTGTGGAATAAGGGAAACTTTATGATAAGTTCGAAATATGGTTTTCAAACCCACCATATGAGTACCCCTTAGTTGCCTTTGAAATAGTTTGTTCTTTATGACAATGCCCCACGAGTTTTAGGGATGCCTGAACCGTGTGAAGCGAGGATGTGCGTTCTCGGGCTGACTACATGTCCCCCAAGTTCTGCAAGGATTACGGCTCGGGTTGACCTTGTGTCACCGAGGCCTGCGAGGAATGCGGCTCGGGTTGACCTTGTGTCGCCGAGGCCTGCGAGGAATGCAGCTTGGGTTGACTTTGTGTTACCGAGGCCTGCGAGGATGTGTTACATTATGAGACACAATGAATTGACGGTTTAATGTGGGAATCAAATGGAAATATAATCTGTTTAAAGTGTAGATGTTGACATTCAGATTTCACGTGGTTAATGCTATTTTAAAAATTTCTCATTTTCCTGTTTATATGTAATAAGTTAATTATATATATATATGTGTGTGTGTGTATGTATTTATAAATGAGCCTTATGTGAGTTTCGAAGGAAAGACTGAACTGCTTTATATAAACTGCTTTATGAATTAGAGGAAATTCAGTGAGTAGCCCATGTATGTGCAAGTATGAACTGTTTTGAGAATTGGGAGAGTTGGAAAGTATTACTTTAGAGTTAAATGTTATTGAGCATATCACTAATATGAGAACTAGGATTGATTTGTCATCACAACATAAGATAACAATTGACAATATATACAAGTGCGATATAAAAAGAGGAAGAACTACGTGTGGCTTGATCCCTCAGTAAGGGTACGTAGGTAGCCTGGGGTCCCACCCGGGTGCAGCCGCGAACTAAAGATATTTTTGGAACTTTAATTTAGTCGTTTGGATCTAATCTCACTTCTTTTGGTTTTAGAATGAGTTGGTGTCGATCATGTCGGTGGTTTTAAAGCTCGTTTGAAAACGAGGCTTGATTTAATGAATATTCTTTTCCCCGTCAGACTAAGTGAGTGTTGTTAAGTGTGGTTGTGGTCAAGACAGTTTTGAAACCCGTTTTGGATTGTTGTATGATTTGGGGGCCGAGTGCTTAACCATGGGGATTTCAAACCCTTTGGTTCATGGTTCAGAGCATAGGTCAAAGAATGGTTAGATGAACATGAGACCAAGGCACCCAACTCTTCGTATGTGTATCGTTTCTCAACTTCCTTCATCTTCTCCCAATCCTTCAGTTTCTCCATGGAGTTGTCTTCCTCGCCTCAAAACCTCATGTTCCAATTTCTTATTACTTCGTATTCTAACCCATCACACTCTGAGGATTACCATGAGGGAAAAAACTCTATAGAAAAGCAAAATGAAGTAAAGACCCTAAGAAGTTCTTTTGGATGTTAATTTAAAACTAACTATAAAATAAAGTGGTAGTTGATAAGGGAGAGGGAGAGAGAGATGGAGGGTGGACTGTATGAAAGGTAGATGGATTCAATGATACAGTCGAGAAAAAACAAAAACAAAAAGAAGAAGACTTCAATTGGTGGAGATAAGGGAAAGAGACGGTGGAGGAGGCAGAGTAGGGTTACAGCCGATTGGCTGGAGTATTCTTTTATTTTATTTTATTTCTAATGTTATTTTAAAGGGTAAAATTGGAGGTCAAAGTCCAGCTGTACAAGTATTTTTTATTTTCTTTTAAATGGAACGTGTGGCAAATTTTGAATGAGAGTATCATATGCTGACGTGGTAGTACCGTACTATTCTATAATTTCTCGTGGGGATGAGCCAACTGAAGAAATTTTTTATTATTTTTTTATAGAATTTTTTTAATTGTAATGGCAAATATGAAAATACAATTAAATGGTATTTTAGGAATAATGGTAGGTGGAAAGATATGTTTGTGATTTTTCAAATTTTCATAGTGGGGTGAGGAAATAGAACAGAGAGTGAAAATAGCAGCACTTTTTTGAAATGGCCAAAATTACTTTATTATACATTAATAATCTTTTTAAAAAAAATAATTTCCAAACTGCTAATTAGTTACTTTTTATTTGAACTGTTAATAATCTTTTAACAAGAATTATTATTACTCTTTTTTATCAGAAAGAAAAAATTCATTCAAGCTTAAAAAATAACAACCAGAGTACAAATATAGTGGCTGATTATTAAAATAAAAAATAAAGAAAACTCATTATATAAGGAGGGTTAGAAATTTACTCGTCCAAGAGAGTGAACCCTGACAAATCTGCTACTTGTGAAAGAGCTGCCCTCCATTTGTTGACCTTCTCCATATTATCTTTATATTTGCACTCCAAGCGAGCCAGTGCATCCCCGAAGCTACCTCTATGATTCCGTACATCTGATGGATTCACCTTGTAAAAAACTGGCATGACCAGTTGTTGATTTGATTCTTTGCAATCAAGAATCTTAACAAGCTCATCCAAACACCACTTTGAAGAGGCATAGTTTTTTGAGAACACAACGACAGAAATCTTCGAGTCTTCAATTGCTGTGAGAAGCGCTCTTGATATTTCTTTTCCTCTTCTGAGCTCATCATCATCCATGAAGGTGTTAATTCCTTGCTGGCACAAAGCGCTATACAAATGGTCTGTGAAGTTGTAGCGCGTGTCTTCGCCTCTAAAGCTCAGGAAGACATGGTATTTCCATGAGTTGATGAAAGAAGCAGAAGAAGAAGAGGCTCCTTGGTTAGCCATGGAAGCCAAGATAACTGTTTCAGTGTTTGGCTGTTGTCAAAAAACAGATCAATCTTACTTGTTTTCTGCGAATCAAACTGACCAAAGAGTTTGGGTGTGAGCAAATGCTTTCTCTTTGCTTTGCATCCAATGTGAATTTATGAAAAGGTAAGGAAGTGTCGGTGAAACTTCTTCCAGTCCTCTTCAGTGTAATTATTGACGCGATTAATAGGGAAGGAGATCCTTTACTTGTTTGTGGCTAGAGCTTTTTCTAGTGCAGAATCATTCTGCTTTTGCTTTTTCCTTGAAAACCAATCAATCTGTTTGGTAATAGAATTATTTTATTTTTTCTCATTCAAATAGAGATTTTGAAAAAGTACGTTCAACAAGTGAATGAAATCGCAATTCCTGCAATCTATTATTGCCTACTTTCTCTTATTATTATTTTTTTTTCCTGTTACCAAAATATTATTTCCTCTAGTTTCAAAAGCCACATTTTATTCATTAAGGAATTTGCAAGAGCCATCGACATAGTATTAATCTAGCCCATGTTGTTAGAGTTTGTATATAAAAAATACACTTCCATTTAGGGGGGTGTATCCAATTCAAACTTTTAATGAGTTTTATAGAGTTTAAAAGTCTGGAGGTATTCAATTTAGACTTTTAAAGAGTATATAAAAGTCTAGTGGTATTCAATTGTGAATTTTAAAAAGTATTTAAAAGTTTGGTGGTATCCAGTTATGACTTTTAAAGAGTATTTAAAAATTTGGTGGTATCCAAAAAGTTAATGACTTTTAAAAAGCTTATTAAATGAATGACTTTTCCATACTTTTAAGACTAATTCTTAAGAGCAAGAGTCTTGAAAATTTACTAGTGACTTTTATCAACTCTATGAAAGTATTTAAGAATTTGTCAACTCTATGAAAGTCACTCACTTAAAAAAAGTCTTTGTAAGTATGAATTGGATACACCCCCCTTAGTCTCACATTGGAAGGCAGTTATTCCTTCCATAATTTATAAGCACCAACACTTTAAAAATACTAAATAGGGTATGGGCCTAGTGGAGGCAAAGTTGGGCCTCATCAACAAACTAATAGAGTTTTTAATTCACTTTCTAAACAGCTTGGCAAAAATAAAAATAAAAACATTCCAATTTCTCAATTTTTTTCTATTAAAGGGCAGGGAGCACTCTCCGTTGAGATACATTTTTGGTTCGTTGCTTGGAGTACAAACTTTTATTCATGAAATAGATATCTACATGTATTCATGAAATGCTAGTATGTAATTATTTATGTAAAAAACATAGCGAACAACAAAAATATAAGACAAACACAAGGTCCTTATACCATCATAGTCAAAGGTCCTCTCGAGGTGTCCTGCCCGTAGGCATTAGAAAATGAAAATACACACAAACAAAAAACCAACCAAAACAAAAAAACAAACAAACCTAGTTAGTGGCGGATCTAAGAATTTTTTAGGGAATGCGCAATATTTAAAAGGATAAAAGCTCATAAAAAAATTTAGACTACCAAATGCCCTTAAATTTTATAAATACTATTGTCATTTTCAAAATTCATATAAATTATTAATTAATCTAACATAAATTAATATGAATTAATTTAATAAAAATGCATATCAAATTATCAATTAAACAAACAAATCAAAATGCATACCTCAAGTTGTGTGCCGCACAACATCTTCAAGTTTGCTACTGATATAAAGAAAGCGTGAGCAAAAAAATACATGAGAAGAAATAAATATTTTTTTTATAAAAGAAATGATGATATAATGCAAAAGGCCAAAAAACGAGTACATAAAAAAGCATGTGGCCCTCTTGGCCACATGGCCAAGCAAACAAAACAAAAGAAAGCAAGGGGAGATAACAAAGCAACTCAAAAAGCCTACAAAGACTACGTTACAGCACTCCAATTTAAAGCAATAAAAGGTTTAGAGTAGGGTCTTTAAATTATGAGGACGTAGAAGCCCAAAGCGATGCCCTAAACTTGACTCGGTCCCATAAAAATGCATATCAAATTATCAAAAAACAAACAAATCAAAATGATATCTTGCAAGAGGAGGACTCCTTCCAGACTGCACCGTGGGTTTTTTTAATTAATTTTTTTTTTCTCCCTAGACCAAAACGACCTCGTTTTGGCTAGGAGTTTTTGAAAAAGAGGAATAGGCGCTGTGCCTATTCACAGCAGCGCATCAAACTCAAAGTAGAACCTCTGTGGGTCCGCCGCTGAAAACCTCTGTGAGTCCGCCACTGAACCTAGTCACTTGGAGCACTCAGCTTACAATCTTGTTCTAGAAGGAGAATTACTCACCTAATGATGTGCGATCTGCCAGATAAAACAAACAAGGGGTGAGCAAACTTACAGATTTGCGAATCATGGCCATCTGGACAGGATTGTTCTTAATACGAGAAAGGGCTTCCTGCTCACGCTGCCAAATCATAAGCAAAGGATCCGAGTGGAGCTTCCTCCAAGCATCATTGGCGGATTGAGGCTTTTCTTCAAACAGAGCTCCCTGCACAGATGCTGATGCCTGCTGCTGGAGATTCAGTAGGCTTTTCCTATACAATTTGAAGAAGAAGATGCACTGATCATAAGAAACATGACTTTGTAGTTGCACTACATTTTATACAATATCACTGATGCACACAATTGGGAAATTAAAGATCAGAAATACAAATACCTTGGAGGCGGCAGAGGAGGAAGGCGCTTCTTCGGTCTTGGGTAAGGCTTCAAGGGTTTTGAAACTATCGGAACCACCAGGGCACCCAACGGCCAATCCCGAATCATACAAGAACTCCAACCGCTCTTGCCTCCTGCAAATAACAATCAATTGCAGTTGATTAAGGATTAATTGACGAATTTGAAGAAAGAAAAAAAAATAAACCTAACCCTAAGAAGAAAGAAAAAGGAATAAGATTAGAATTGCTTACGGGACGAGGCCGGCTTGCTCCTGGAGAAGGCGGAACTCAGAGCGCTCGCGCTCTTCAACGATCTGTTTGCGGAGCTCGTCCAACTTCTTCTGCTCGGCCTCGTGGTTTTGCTCTGCCTTCCACACGTTCTCTATGTTCTGAAGGCTCCCTGTGTGCCATCCCTTCTTGTTCAGAAATTTCAACGCCATTCTTCTTCTTCTTCTTTTTCTTCTGCTTCAATATTTGAATGAATGAACGAAAAGGTTGAATTTAAACGATCACTTTCAATTTCAATCGCGCAGTCTCTCTTTCTGAGTTCTATGCGTGGCGGGCGTTATCCTTTGCCACCTTGTCGCCCGTTTATCTTGGGAAAAATAAAAAAAACAGTATTGGTGGATTAATTTAGGAAATTCAAAAGATGTATTTTGGTTTTTTCTTTGCACCTTAAAATATATAATTTTCGCTGGATTACCCACCCTAAACTATAATTTTCCCAATTCAATTCCGACTCAAATTTCAAGTACCAAAATAATAAAAAAGACATACAATAGCTTAGAACAAAAATCATAATTTGCTTAAGGGCCAATTTGGCATTGTTGTGCTGTAAAAATAATTACTTTGTGATTTGTTGTGAGAGAAATCAACTGTGAAGGAAAAGCAGTTTAACATTTGGTAACTATAAATGGTGAAATTAAATTAATTTGATATGAAATATATTGCTAAAAGTACCTTAAAATATATATATGAAAAATTATATTTATTATTACTAGAATAACCCACCAACATACCATGAATTTGTAGGTAAATATAGCACATCTCCACCCTACAGTCAAACTCAAATTCACTCACATTCTATTAAGGGCTAGTTTGGCATTACTGTGTTGTGAAAATAATCGCTGTCAGATTTGCTGTGAAAGAAAGTTGTTTGGCGTTTGGTAAACTTTTTCTTGAAAGTATTGTTGGTACGAATTCCCGTGTAATCAAAAAATGATTGCCACATAATCATTAAACTCAGCGCCTCTTCGAAACTGATACCTGTTTAATTAGAAAATGAAAGCACCTTATTAGCTACTTTCCTTAATAGCTTTCTCTCACAACAATTTTTAATAATAAGTAATTTTCTCATAGTTCAACAAACGTGTTGGCCTTCCCAAAATTTTTAAAAAATAAATTTTCACCTCAAATAAGACCAAAAGGGCACTAAGATGGGTCACACACTTTGCATTTCTAAAAACAAAAAGAGAATCTTAGAAACATATTGGGGGTGAAGGATAGAAATTGGATATGGGCAATAGATACCCAAACAGAGATGCCTTCTCCTTTCTCAATATGGCCGCCCGATTTTTGCATTATTCATGTTCGCCACCCATAACATGGGTACATAATAATTTTGTGTTCAATAATTCACGCTTAGTTAATCAGACCAACGCCTTGATTACTTATGCGTGGTACCCAACTACTAACTGTCATATGTATGAATTTATGACGATGTTACATAAGAAGATAGCAAAACAATAAATATAATCACATCACGGGTTCATATTAGGATTAATAATACAACACAAGGTCATTATTATGGCATCAAAATAATCAAGAGGAAGTCGTCTTGAGGTGTCTCGCCAAGAGGCATTCAAAAATAGAAATATCTCAAAATAAGGAGATGCTAAATATACAAAAACAATCACTTGGAGCACCTAGATTATAATCTCTTCCTAGAGGAAAATGACTCACTTAATGATCTGCAAGATAAAAACAAATGAGGCGTGAAAAAACAGCCCACTCATATACTCAGTTATATCAGTCATGTAAGATCACATGCCAACTGAACTAAAAAAAAAAAAAAATCACTCTCACATTGTTACAATAAACTCGTGGCATTAGATTCAAGGCTTTAAATGTTATAATGGTCCCTGTGTTTTATCTCATATGTCAATTAGTCCTTGTGTTATTGTGTTGGCCAATTTGGTCCTTGTATTTGTATATATTAGTCAATGTAGTCCATTCTCTTAAAAATATAAAATATAAAATACTTCAAATTAATTATAAAACTATAATTAATTATAAAATTTTAAATTCAATCTGAAACACCCACACACCTCAACCACCTCCCAAACCCAGCCACCCTCACCACCGCCACTCCAACCCCAAACCCATAGCCACCCTCACCACCATTCCAATCCCACCTAAACCACAACAACTCTCTCTCTCTCTCTCTCTCTCTCTCTGTTTGACAAATCATGAAGATCTTCATAGCCGGTCATCGTAATCTTGATGGCTCTACTGCCAATTGATCATCCTCGCTGCAACAAAAGTCGATGACAGTCAGGCCAATGGATCGAAGAGGAGAGAGAGATGAAGGGTAGAGTATGAGAAAATCTAAAACATCAGAGAGAAGAAAAATTGCAGCAAGAAAAGCGTAGGCATCAATTCGACTAAGAACCCTTTTTTCTATAGGAATAGAGACCATTGGAGGTTGAGGTTGTGTGGGTTTTAATCATTTTAGCATTATTATTATTTGAGTTTAAATCTTTATGATTACAGATTTTTAAATTAATTTTAAATGTTCTTTTTTTAGGTTTTAACATAATTTTGACGGAAATGATCAAATTGGTTAACAGATACAAGCACAGGGACAAAATTGGCCAAATTAATAACACGAAGACAAAATTGGCCGATAAGGTAAAACACAAGGACCATTTCGACATTTAAGCCTAGATTCAAAGTAAGTTTTCAACATCGCAGTAAGGCCACTCACCTTTTAGTCCAGACTCGGAAGTTTTCAACATCAACACCTAGGAGAGTACACAAAACGTAATTAACTTAGAATTCTTCTTCGATTGAAACACACTAAATGGTAAACAACAATACAACGCGTAAAAATATTAAAATAAAAACTCATTACTAATTTTGTGCTGAAAGGGAGGCTAATAATAAAAAATAAAATGAAATAAATTATTGTGAACTCACTTTGAAATGCAGACAGGTCATATCTTTGCTCTCTTTCTGGGTCGAACTTCATCACCAGCATCATCTAATTCATTTTCATCAATATGTTTGCCATCATCATCACCATCCCTTGACATACTGATATGAGCCAGGTGGGCCCCAATGCTTTTGATGCGCAACCCTTTGCCGTGAACAGTAACTCCAAAAATAGGCTGCGTTAATTGATCATGAAGCAATAATGGAGTATACTCCATCCACAACGTAGTACCTTTATAATGAGAATCCCAATCTCTCTCTCCTTGAAAAATAATATGCTTAAATTGATCATGAACTTCATGAAGTGAAATACATTCCAGCCACACATTACCTGTCCCTATCTCTCCTCCAGACACATCCCACTCATATCGAAAAATACTCGAAACATCAAATCTAAGAGAACAAAGGCTAACAAATGATTCCGTAATTTCCCAAACAGCACACAAAACCAATTTTGTGTTCTCAAATATGGAAGCCCAAGGAATTTCAATAGGAAGTTTGGAATTACGAACACTCCTGCCATCATCACCAACGTAATCAAATTTATTCTCATCATAGTCATCAAAGTAATTACGAAAAGTGAACCACTCTGGAACTTCACTGCCACTGTCAGGTAGTTTAACGATAATCCTCCTTTTGCCACTCTGGAACTTCATCTATAACACAACACAGGCATAAATATTATTAATTAGTCGTGTTTACAGCGTACAGTATAGTATTAACAATATATGTAATGTATGCATATTAATTATATAGAAAAATGATAAATACGTCACCTCAATAAATAATTTTGCCATCTTTGAAACGTCCAACCCTAGATTATCGCATAGCCTGTGGCAATTAGACAAGTCCATGTAACTAATGCCTTGCATGTATCCGTCTTCCAATATATTTGATAATGTTGAAAATCTTTCCAGTGATATGCAATCACTCATGTGAACCCATTTTATAGACGCTGGAAGCTGTGCTAGAATTTCTACAAGCCTCTTGCAACCCCTCAAATCAAGCTCCTGCAAGTTGACAAATTTGCTAAAGTGCACAGGTAGATTGACAAAATTGCTGTTGCATAGAGTAATTTTCTTTATGTGGGACCAGCAACAAAAATTCTCCAAGGAATCAATGTCTGATACATTGCACTCTTCAAAATACAAATATGACGAGCAACTCTTGAATGAACTGTTTGATTTGGTTCGAACCTCCAGAGGAAGTGATTCTGCACTCGATAAAACTTCAGATATCAAGTTATTTGGAAGTGTGACAAGTTTTGGGCATCGATTGAGATTAATATAACCCAGATTTTGCAACCCATAAATACTTTGTGGCAGATTTGCAAGGTTTTCACATCCTTCTAAATATAATACTACAAGTGCAGTGAGATTTTCAATTGATGAAGGCAACTCTTCTATAGCAGTTCCACCTAACCATAAATGTTTCAGGGTAGTGAGATTTCCAATTGATGAAGGCAACTCTTTTATAGCACTTCCAAATAAGCCCAATTCTTTCAGCCAAACGAGATGTCTAGACTTTTCTATAACACTTACAGATGAGATGTCCAATTTTTCCAGACCAATGAGATGTCCAATTGATGCAGGTAACTCTTTTATAGTAATTCTCCCAAGGTCCAATTCATTTAAGGATTTCATTTTGTCTACAATTTCAGGGAAACTCTCCAACTTTGTGCAACCGTAAAGACGAAAAAACATCAGAGATTTCAACCTAACTTTATTTGGGAACTTCGTGAGTTCATGGTAGTCACCAAAAGTTAATACTTCAAGTTTATCAAGATATCCAACAGATGGATGAACCTCGACTAAACTTCTACAACCAATCGCATTCAAGTACCTTAAGTTTGGGCTGCTGGATAGGTCGGGGATTTCAGTTAGGAATTCAGATCCCTCGAAATTCAGAGATGTCAACTTTGTCAAATGCTGTTAAATTAAAAATAATAAAAATCAAATGGATAGCATTAAAGAAATTTACAACATACATTAGTTAATAAACGAGACCTCATAATAAGGGATGAGGGATAGTTTAAAGTACCTTCAATCCCTCCCCTAGTTGTTTGATGCGGCTGCAAGGCAGATTGAGCACAACTAGTGCTTTTGGACGAAAGATGGCTGCAAAAGATTGGAATGGCCATCTGTACCAATGAAGCACTCTCAAATTGTTTGGGATAGAACTACCGTCTCCAGAAAGGCATACGTTATAGTTTATGAGAATTTTAAGATTTTTCATCTTTGAGAAGCTTATGCCAACATCCAAGAATATCTCATCATCTTGTTTGGGGAAATCTAACATGATACCTGTGATTTTATTTGTTCCCTAATAGAAAAAAAAGAAAAATGTACTAAGTGTTACAAAGTATTTATAATATAAAAAACATATTATACTTAACACACAACATGTGTTAGTTATTGAATTATATAAAACTTTACACTCACATATATAATTTAATTTACTTACTGTATTATTAGTCAGAACATGCTTGACATCTTCATGAAACCACAATCTGCTACGTCCTCCGGGTTCAGTGGGCGACTCCTGCTCAATTATGTCCTTACCCATCTCTTCTAGCAAGTCATGCATCCGAATACAACCTCCTTCAACACTTATGAGTGCCTTTTCTATGAGCACATCAATACCATACCTAGCGTTGGGGCCACAAGCTACAAGTGTTTCATAACTTCTACTATTACCCTTAAAGAAACATACAATGTCAAGGAAAACCTCCTGTACTCTATGATCCAATGCATTGTAACTTATTTTGAGAACATCTTGAATTTTCTTGCTTTTGAAACCATCCAATGCAGCTTCCCATTTATCTATACTTCCACCACATAGACAAGAACCGAGAACTTCCAAGGCCAAAGGAAGGCCTTGAGCATAGCGTATTGCACGTTCTGCAAGTTTCACATAATCATCCAAAGGAGGCCCACTTCTTTTGAAGGCATGCCAACAGAAGAGCTCAAGAGCTTCAGGATCATCTAAAATCTTGACCTCATGTATTAAATTAACATCATGAGCAGTTAACAGTTGCTTATCCCTTGTTGTTATGATAATTCTACTGCCCACACCAAACCAATCACATGCCCCAACTAACTTGTGTAAGTGGTCCATGTCATCCACGTCATCAAGAATCAAGAGAATCTTTCTACCATTCAACCTTTCCTGTATCATAGTGGCTCCTCTATGAACGTTGGGCACCTTCAATTTTCCCCTTAAAATGTTAGAAAGAAGATTCTCTTGTAGTTTGGCTAAACCTCCTCTCTGCCACATTGAACGTTCTCTAACGTTTTCCAGAAAACAACTACCTTCAAATTCATGGAAAATTGAATTATAAACAGCTTTAGCAATTGTGGTCTTACCAATTCCACCAGTTCCCCATACTCCTACCATACGAACATCTTTTTCCCTCAAATCTAATAGCTTAGTTATATCTTCTACAGGATGGCGCATTCTAACTGGATACTTTGTCACATATAAATATGTACGGTTTATTACTTCCTGTGAAATGTCTTGAATGATTTTCTGAATTAGTTCGGCTTCAGATCTATGTCTGCCAATTTAAAAGCATATGAAACATTTAGCCACATGGCATTTTTCTATAAAAAGTAATTTAAAAAGGGCAATTAAGGAACATAATACACACAAAAAAGAAGAGAATTTAGAGCAACAATGAATAAATTAACTCTTATAATTTATTTTCTTTTTTTGTCACATCTTATAATTTTTTTTCCTCAAAAGATGATCCATTAACTCTTAGCATTTCTATATATAAACTATAAAATAATATAGTTTAACTCTTATAAAACTGATTCCAATTGAAGTTTGTTAGTAGTATAATTTTTGAAACGGAGAAAATTACTTTATTAATAATAATTATAACCTTAATATTTTTCACACTATTAATTAATTATTGACATCAAAAAATTATTTTAACAAAAAAATTGTAATTACTTTTTGGATTTTGGATCAACAAAACAAAATAAAAAGCATTATATAAGGGAGTTAGAAATTTACTCGTCCAAAGGCAACCCTGACAAAGCTGCTGCTTGTGAAAGTGCCGCCCTCCATTTCTTGACCTTGTCCATCTCATCTTTGTATTTGCGCTCCATGTTAGCCAGTGCATCCCCGAAGCTTCCTCTATGATTCCGCACATCTGATGGATTCACCTTGTAAAAAACTGGGATGACCAATTGTTGATTTGATTCTTTGCAATCAAGAATCTTAACAAGCTCATCCAAGCACCACTTTGAGGAGGCATAGTTTTCGGAGAACACAACCACAGATATCTGTGAGTCTTCAATTGCTGTGAGAAGCGCGTTTGATATTTCTTCTCCTCTTCTGAGCTCATCATCATCCATGAAGGTGTTAATTCCTTGTAGACGCAAAGCGCTACACAAATGGCTTGTGAAATTTGAGCGAGTGTCAAAACCTCTGAAGCTCAGAAAGACATGGTATTTGCATGATTTGGTGAAAGGAGCAGAAGAAGAAGAAGAGGCTCCTTGGTTGGCCATCGAAGCCAAAGATGATTGTTCAGTGTTTGCTTCTCACTTTGGATTTGCTAAGCCAAATATGAGTCTCCTTGGCGCCGTTGCTGTTTTGAAGAGATTGAATGAAACTGGGATGACCACAACAGTCTACAATGATAATTTTTCTCCTGTATTTATGACGTGTTTTTACGTGATGAAGAGCCCACATCAGAACTTCTTGGGTTTTCTAATATATAGGCATGTGTATAATTCTGATGTATACATGTATGTGTGTTTTATATATACACATATATTATAATAAAAAATAGATACACATATATAGAATACATAAGTATATACATGCATTCTCTCAAAAAAAAAAAGGTATATACATGCATTGTTGTTATATAGTATGATTGGATATGATAACCACACATATGAATTTTTGTAATATTCAAACAAACATGTTATCCCAAAATACATAGTTTTAAAGTAATATATACTCATATGTTTAGTATACATGTATATTTGAATGTTTGTATGTTGGAGGGCACTTAAGTATAACAAATAAAAAATGAAATATATATATGTTGAAGAAAAAAGTGAACCTCCCAACATAATTTCACCACCACTAATTAAATAATGGGGTTTTATTATTTTAGGTTCGACCCATTCGAGACGCAAGTCTCTTAATTACAATCCCTTGCTTCAAGGAAAAACCCTTTGATTCCATCATAAAGAAACAGAACATGTGTGACGGTTTGGGGAAGAAAGACTTTGGAGTTTTTCATGCACTTGAGTCAATGTCTTTGTCTCTTATTGAAATTGGAATGTTTGAGTATAATGAAATGAAATTGATAGAAGTGAGAGATTTCTTGGATTCATGGATAAGAAAATTCAGAGAAAGTTTTATTGTGTGCTTGAGTGTGATATATGTCCTACCTAATGCGTGTGGTTATCTTTTTGGTTGTTTATTGAGCTTTGTCCTTGATACGAGTAGGGTGCAAGTTGGATTGAAAATTCCTATTGCGGCCAATTTGGATTGATATGAGTAGGGTGCAACTTGGATTGGAAATTCCTATTGCTGCCAATTTGGATCCAAAGATTTTCAACTTTGGCATGTCCAAATTAAATCCGATGTCCGAAAATTTCGAAAAGAATTGGATCGAAAGGAAAATGTATCTCAAAACTCTAAATATTCTGGACTCAAAAATATATTGGTGTTTCAAGTTCGGATTACTAAACTTTATGTTAAGCTAAATATGACATACCGTTTGGGACTACTTCTATAAGAAGTACTTATGCTCATAACCGCTTTTGTTCGAAGCACCTTTATTAGAAGAATGTTGAAATTTTTGTTAAAAATGCAAGTGCTTCTTAGAAAAACATTTTGACGGGTGCCTCTCCAGAAAGCGATGTTATAAACCATAAGCGGTTTACATTTTTTTGATTATGCGGGAATCAGTTTCGAACACCCCAATCTTCCGAAAATACCCCAATCTCTTTCACGCAATCTCTTCTCTTTGTGCTTTTTCTCCTTTGCATCCCTTTGCTTCTTCACTCCATCTCTTTCATAGAGTTCTCATTCTCTTGAATCTCTTCTATTCTTCCTATTATTTTTTATTGTTGAATCAATTGAAGCACACTCCTGAAAAGCCACAAGACTCAGGTAAGAGGCATATTATGTTTATTTCTTCTCAATTTCATTCTTCCCTCTTTCTCTTTGGTTTCTAGGGTTTTAACTATAAATTTCATTCTTCACTCTCTCTTTAATTTCTAGGGTTTTAACTTCAATAGTTGTTGTTGTTGGTTTTTATTTGTTTAATTTTTTTTTTTCTGTCCTTGTCTTTTGTTTCTTTGACACAATATTTATTTTTAATAGAAAATATTGAATTTAACTTGAAACATTAGTTTAGAGCATTTGGATACAAATATTTAATTTTCAACATAATACTTTATTTATTTTATAATTAAAATAATTTTTAGGGTGTGATGGAAACATATTTAACAATATATATATATATATATATATATATATATATATATATATAAGTGAAAGTGAAAGTGCTTTCCCTTTTATCAAACAATTAAACCGAAAAGTCATTTCAACATAATGCCTTTTTTAGTCATTATACATAGCTCACAACACTTCCACAAAAAAATTTACCGAAAACTTAGAAACTGATTATTGTACCAACAACACTTTTAACAAAAAGTTTACCAAACACCAAACTGCTTTCTCTCACAGCTGATTTATCTCATAGCAAATCTGATAGAGATTATTTTCACAGTACAGCAATACCAAACTAGCCCTTAGAAACTGATTATTGTACCAACATCACTTTTAACAAAAAGTTTACCAAACGCCAAACTGCTTTCTCTCATAGCAAATCTGATAGCGATTATTTTCACAGCACATCAATACCAAACTGGCCCTACATATAATGAAAACTACAACTGAAAACACTTTTTAAATTGTTTTCAAATATTCCCGCAGAAAAAAAAAAGTTTTTCTGCATAAATGGAGACAAAACTAATATATCATATACAAATACTTGCCACACACGTCCTCATCCATTCAGTCATCATATCTCCATAGAATCTTAGTCTTTCTCTCATATGCCAATGAATCTTGACTGGGACTAAGTTGAAGCTGATGTATATATATGTCCATGTCCATCTCTCTGAGCCAGTGACCTTGTAGGATATTGACTCGTGCTATCAATGTGATATGTTGATTGACACAAAAAGAAAAAGAAAAATGATGTTGATATGTCTTTAATATTGGCTGGACTTTACAAGAGAAAAGACGACGGCGTAGACTGGAAATTTGGAAGAGACAAATCAGTAAAGGGTAAGACCTTATATTTCCCCTAGCTAACCACGACATGAGTATATATACCTAACTCATATGTC
The DNA here is from genome assembly GCA_020521455.1 of Prunus kanzakura. NCBI lineage: Eukaryota > Viridiplantae > Streptophyta > Magnoliopsida > Rosales > Rosaceae > Prunus > Prunus kanzakura. Next base: position 620,043 of record BPUM01000868.1, on the reverse strand, counting down.
TTTTTCCATCTGCCGATAAGAACTTGAGAAAGGCCAAAAACAGTTAATTGACTTGCTACTTGAGTCAGTGCATGCGTGTGTCACTAGAAAAAAGTTTATTTGTAATTAGGATAAGTAGTAGGATTGTATTAACTTAATCTAATGCCATGTTTGGTGCTAAACAATGAATGTGGATAGGATAAATAATAATCTCGCCATAATTTCCATTATGTGTATTTTTGTAGGATAACTTATCCTACCAAAAAGGTGGGATATATAATCCCACTACTTCATCTATTTGACCTTGGACCCAAAATCTGGGAGCCACGACACAAATCCGAGACAGCAGTGATAATGTTTATCTCTTTCATCTCCACCATCCATGCAAGGGAGAGTGTAAATGTGTGTTGATACATTAAAGTCATTTATTGATTAATTATTTGAGAGACCTTGTGTGGTATACTACAAATTATACTTCATTGACCGGAGCCGTGTATTTTTTAAGTTTTTGACATGGTGTTTCAAGAAAATTGATATTAGTCCATGTCTCATGAACCATGATTCCACTAGTCCATGTCTCATGACCCACCCTATACCAGTCTTTACTGCACAATTAATTGACTTGCAGCTTTGATGATTTGGGTGATAACTGGACATGGTCTTTAATTAATTATCATTTTCCTTATCTGATGATTAATTATCTTCTGCCTCAGTATATATACAGGCAATAATTTCTTCTTTTGTTTTCCCCTCATAATCATGGTTGTATGGTCACTCAAAAACAAAGAAGCTATTTTAGCGCACAATTGTGAGGAAGATTCTTGAAAAGATAAGAACATAAGTTGACAAAGTAAGAGCCAAAAAAAAGAAGAAGTCTTCACAATAAATTCACAAGTCTTCATCACTAAGTTTCAGACTTTGAAAAGTCTTTCCAGTATCTTCTTTCATGTCACTTTTCTTTTCTTGATTGCAAGACGGTTTGGGGAAGAAAGACTTCGGAGTTTTTCATGCACTTGAGTCAATGTCTTTGTCTCTTATTGAAATTGTAATGTTTGAGTATAATGAAATGAAATTGACAGAAGTGAGAGATTTCTTGGATTCATGGATAGCAAAATTCAGAGAAGGTTTTATTGTGTGCTTGAGTGTGATATATGTCCTACCTAATGCGTGTGGTTATCTTTTTGGTTGTTTATTGAGCTTTGTCCTTTATATGAGTAGGGTGCAAGTTGGATTGGAAATTCCTATTGCCACCAATTTGGATCCAAAGATTTTCAACTTTGGCATGTCCAGATTAAATCCAATGTCCGAAAATTCCAAAAAGAATTGGATTGGAATGAAAATGTATCTCAAAATTATGAATATTCCAGACTCAAAAATATATTGGTGTTTTAAGTGCAGTCATAAACAATTTTAATTGTTAGAAAACACTTTTATCTCTTCCATAAACACAAAACACTCCCAAATGAGCCCATAATGACCAAAGTTGTTCCACAAGAATAACATCTAAATACTAACATATCAATAAAACGAACCAGAAGCAACCCTTGGCTGAGTTGGAGTTAATTGATATAAAACATATAGTTTTATTTTCTGGAAGTAAGGAAGAAAAAAAAATATAAGAAATATGCTTTCGATTTCCTTGTAAAATATGGAAAGAATTCATTGGAAGAAGATATTAGAAATGGACAGGCCGGTACAGGGACACTTGGGTTCGTAATCAGTCCAAAAACAAAGTCTTGGTCAGTCAACGGAGGGAAACAGAACTGATTGCCCCTACTTATAAATTTCCAGTATCTTCTTTCATATTGTGAAAAGTCTTCACAATGAATTTTCTTGATTGCAAGACGGTTTGGGGAAGAAAGACTTTTGGCGTTTTTCATGCACTCGAGTCAAGGTCTTTGTCTCTTATTGAAATTGGAATGTTTGAGTATAATGAAATGAAATTGATAGAAGTGAGAGATTTCTTGGATTCAGGGATAAGAAAATTCAGAGGAGGTTTTATTGTGTGCTTGAGTGTGATATATGTCCTACCTAATGCGTGTGGTTTGATATGAGTAGGGTGCAAGTTGGATTGAAAATTCCTATTGCCGCCAATTTGGATTGATATGAGTAGGGTGCAAGTTTGATTGGAAATTCCTATTGCCACCCATTTGGATCCAAAGATTTTCAACTTTGGCATGTCCAAATTAAATCCAATGACCGAAAATTCCGAAAAGAATTGGATTGGAATGAAAATGTATCTCAAAATTATGAATATTCCATACTCAAAAATATATTGGTGTTTCAAGCGCAGTCATAAACGCTTTTAATTGTTAGAAAGCACTTTTATCTGTTCCATAAACACTCCCAAATAAGCCCGTAATGACCAAAGTTGTTCCACAAGAATAACATCTAAATACTAACATATCAATAAAACAAACTAGAAGCAATCCTTGGCCGGGTTGGAGTTAATTGATATAAAACATCTAGTTTTATTTTCTGGAAGTAAGGAATAAAAAAACTATAAGAAATAGGCTCTCGATTTCCTTGTAAAATATGGAAAGAATTCATCAGAAGAAGATATTAGAAATGGACGGGCCGGTACAGGGACACTTGGGTTCGTAATCAGTCCAAAAAATAAAGTCAACGGAGGGAAATAGGACTCATTGCCCCTACTTATAAATTTCATGAACTTGCCTAGTAACCCCCCACAACTTTTTTTTGGTAGCAAAAGAATCCTTTCAATTCAGTTTCTGCCTCACAGATCATCCTTATTTCTAGAAGGTTCTTCTTTTCTAATCTCTCTATTCACTCCTATCCAACATATAAAAAGGCTAGTTATGGCTACACGGCCTGAAAATGATGATTCGATCGTTGTCGTAAGGTTTGTTTCTTTTATATCAATATCATTTTAAGAGGATTTAACTGTACATTTTAAATCACAGTATTATCCTATTTGTGTGAAAAGTTAGCAGTTATGTTTATTTGTAATCGTCACATGTATTAAAATGATTATCTCTCTCTTCTTTATTTTATTGTTCTTTCTGTACACTACTTGGGGTGCCTAGTGAGTATCATAAGATTTTACAAGTATATATATGTATTACTTTTCATTTTGATTTTGGGTTAGATACTCTAATTTCTACGTTAAGTCGTTTTACTTCTCTTAATTTTCTGATTGCATTTTTCTTTTAATCAGCAATACACCAGGTTTAGCTTTCAATACGGAAGATGCTAAGGGGCAAGCACGACATCCCACATCCAAAAGTGGAGGACTTAGACCAAAGGAAAAATGGGAAACAAAACTTCTTTCAGCTTCACTGTGGAATAAGATAATTGTAATTTCATGTGTTATTGCAGTTTCCCTAGATCCCTTGTTCTTTTACATTCCATTCATCGATAAGGAAAAGAAATGTCTTCGAATGGACAAAAAGTTGAGGAATGTGGCTCTTATTTTGCGATCTCTCACAGACATCACTTTCTTAGTGCATATTGGATATCAAATTTGGGAAGCTGGCAATAAGGCCTACAAGGCAATCACAAAAGGAAAGTCACAGTGGCAATTGGATTGGGAACCAACGTTGAAAAAAAATGAGATAATTCCATTTGCTAAGAAGTTTGCTGGGTATTTGTCATAGTGTTTGTTATAATGCTTATGTACTGGTTTAACTTTTAGGTACTTGGAGCCTTTTGGTATTTCTTTTCCGTTCAACGAGAGACATCATGTTGGCACCGAGCTTGTGAAAGAAATAGTACTACAGATCTAGATTATACAGGATGCATGAGTACCTTTTATTGTGATGATCGCAGTACTACTTTAAGAACTATTACATTTTTCAATAAACATTGTGGTGTAGAATTTCCAGGGAACACTACGCCGCCATTTAATTATGGAATATTTCTTGATTCCCTTAAGCACATAGCAGGTGCTTCTCCAGGAAGCGCTTCTATGACCCAGAAGCGCTTCTAAACTTTTCTGCCAAACGCTGTCAGAAGTACTTTTAGTTATTAGAAAGCGCTTTTGGCCCTTTCAGAAGCACTCCCAAACAGGCCCTTAATCCTTTTAGATTCCTAAATTCCTCTCAACATACAAAAGCTTAACAAACTGCTGAAGAAGGAAAGTTAGATAACCAAATAAGTGTTGCTTTATAACTTAGTGTCACACATTTTGCTTGATCCTTTGCTTAATTTTTGCAGCAACTTTGGCACGAATCTCACAACAAGTAATTATGTGTGGGAGAACTTCTTTGCAATCCTTATTTCTATCACTGGTGTGCTACTATTTGTATATCTCATTGGAAATGTGCAGGTTGGTAATGAATCTCTTTGCTAGATATCTATTTAGTTCACGTTTATTCTCCTTCAGCTTCTAATGTACTGTTTGTGGTGAAATGTACGTACAGACATTCATTCAGTTGACAACCACAAAATCGGAGGACATAAGGCAAAAGATTTAAAAAAAAAGAGCAAGTGTTAGAAAAATGGATGGAGAAAAATCATGTTCCTGAAGATTTGAAGAAAGAAATCATGAAAAACATACATCAAAAATTGGAAAAAGACAAAGATGCCGATCTGGAGAATCTATTCGATGTTCTTCCCTGGTATACGAAAAAAACTCTAAAGCGTCATCTTTGCTGGGATATTCTATTACAAGTAACTCTCTCTCTCTCTCTCTCTCTCTCTCTCTCTCTCTCTCTCTCTCATAAATTATCGACATTGAACTTGTATAGATGAATGAATCTTGTTTTGTGTCTAAATATTGATCACTGAAGAAAGTTGAGCTTCCAACCTCAAAATCAATTGACAATTAGGAGAGTGATACAACTCTTTATTCTTAACTTTTGTGTCTGAGAGGCACTCTAAATCACCCTCAATCTGTCTTATACACTCAAATCATTTGTAAGGAGTAGAGTGTGGAATGCCAAAAGCATCGATGGATTAATCTAAGCTAAACTATATATAAATGCAGGTACAATTCCTTAAGGTTATGGATGAAAAAGTGCTGAAAATGATTTGCGACTATGCGACACCAGTGACGTTCCCCGAAGACAAAAACATATTTCAAAAGGGGCACCCAGTTGATCGCATGCTCTTCGTTATAGAAGGCACTGTCTTGACCTACAGCACAACTTCTGATCCTGGTCATACACGTGGTGGAAAAACAACGACAAATAACGGTGCCTCCCCATCAATTGCCACCAAGCAACTTGGGAGAGGGCAGATTTATGGAGAAGAGCTTCTGATGTGGGCATCGCCCAACAAATCTAGGGTTGACAAGCTTCCTACTTCCACGGAAATTGTGAAATGTCATACAAAAGTAGAAGGCTTTGTTCTCTCAGCCAAGGACTTGATAAGTGTAGCCTCCAAATGCCGACGCTGGTGGAACTTAAACAATGACCCTTGATTGATCTCCCACCTTCTACACCCAACTCCACCAAAAAAACTATCATCTGTTAAATGCTACTTGTTGTACTATATGCATAAAGGTTGTATCGTTCTTATGTCTACAATTACATCGTAATGTTACTATGATGACCTAAAAAATGATTTATTATGCAAACATTTGTATGCTCATACCTCTAAGACCGCATCTAAATCAATCTTATGGCTTCTTCTGAAGCACAGATGCATTTTTCTTTACTAATTCATCCTAGTTCTCTCTTTTGCTCGACAAATTCGAGCAACAGAAACTACAGAAGTAAGGGCAGTGCAATCAAATTAACCTTTGGACTACCTAAACCGGCAGAGAGAACACTCACATTCATAAGCCACAATATGGAAGTAGATATGTCTTCGAATAAGCTTTCCTCCCCTCTACTTACTCGCAGCTTTCAGACACAATATGGAAGAGCAGCAGAACCCCTTTTAACATCTCTTTAGTATATCACATCCATCTGCATACAGGAACTTTATATCAAGCAACAAGATCAACCTCATCACATTCAGGGGAAGCCACATCTAATCTCATCATACTCCTATATTCATCCGGAACAGGTGCACCTGCCTGCACACATAGCTCCACCACAGCTGGAGCCTTGCCATAATACCTCTTTAGGTTGTTATCCAGAGCAGGACAATTTATGTCTCGGACATGCCAAACATAGTTCAGACCTACAAGATCTTCTATTGTTGCTTCTTGCCATGCATGCAAACCGTTACGAGATTGATGCTTTGATGCCTTGCACATCCTCACTTTGTGCCCCTTGGGACCCACCTGGACCTCTAAACAATATCCACAAGTCTTCACACTGTATTTCTCCATGATATTCTTTGCTCCGGATATCATCTCAAACCATGAGCCCATTGTAGTACTACTCAACTCGGTCAAAGATTTCCCCACTTTATCACTCGATTTATCTACACAGTTAATATGACTCAGTGAAGCTGAATTTCTCAATTCTTCCATATTAGTTCCTACATCAGGATCTACTAGGGTATCAACAATCCCAGGATATGAGTTTCTATCCATTTCATCCATTTTGTTAACCATCTCAAAGTCCACAATTCTTCCTTCAATACAATATACAGGTCTCATTCTTCTCTTTCTTTGTTGGGTACTCGTCAATCTCTAGACCAGCCTGTATACAGAGCTCCAAAATGGCAGGGATCCGTGGGATTCGATACCTCTCGTCATGCCCAACTCTTGGTTTTCCAACACGATCATAAAGATGGAAGCATTTAGGAAAGGAAACCACATCTTGAACTCCTCCCTTCTTCCAAACATGTGAAGCACTCCGAAAACCACTATTTGGGCCAGTGCAAGTTCGGATTTCATGACCCGCATGGCCAATGTGAACTTCGGAGCAAAACCTGAGATTAAAAGCCTTGTTTCAATAAGACAATTAATTAACAAGCTTAAGGGTTAGATATTCTGATCAGAATGAAACTCAGTAAATCAACCAATTACTACAAAAGGCAGATTAAGAATCATCATTATGTTAGCAATTCATATATTTTCAGTAAAATGTGCCCTATTTCTTTCCATAGGCTCTGATTATCTTCCCAAATTAGCTGTATATCCAACCGTCCATATTGGAAATTGCTTTGGCAAGTTGAATGCATCAAAGCAGTACACATACAACGTTGAGATTACAAGCCAGGAAGAGAATATGGACATCTACAAAAGATATCCTGCCTACATAATCAACATAAGTCACTGCCAGTAACTAACTGTTAAAACCCTAAAAGGATATAAATCCTTAAGCCAAATAATTGACAAAAGAGATGCCCACAATGTACACAAACTTCACTCTTACAAGAGATTCGGACAAGAGAGGAACCACAATGTATAAGGACAAGTAAGTTTAGTTTACTAAGGTGGAACTGAAAATTAGAGTTGACATGTGAACTCGTAAGGAAACTGAAGGAATGAGCACAAGCAATCATAAATAAAAGAGGCAACCTCTGGCTACCTGCACCGTTGGACAGGAACAACTTGAAGAAGCTTTGACAAGCCAAACAGGACCGATTGTCGAGCTCGGTAAACTTGATGAGCCACCTCAACCAATTCAGGGACCAACAATCCATTATCAGGAGGTTCTTCAAGCATCCTACAAGGCTGGGCCTTTCGGGCTTCTTTCTCCTCCTTCGCTCTTTGAATCAAAACCTTCATGGGTGTAGGATAAGGCTTCCTCTCTGACATTTTTCTTGGAGGTCTTGGTACAATCTGCATACAAAGGATCATCTGCATCACCTACTAAGGTAAGGGTTCTCTCCGATTCAAAACACGCCTTTTGATCAAGTCGACAATGAAATCTTGTAAAATGGCAAGTTTTCCATATTATTCTTCTCTGCATACTGTGTGGAGATTCTGCACAATTACACAATTTGAAATAGAAATCAGAATTAAAGTAGATTTATTAACAGTGCTTTGGGCTATCAGGATCAATTAATTCCATCTTTCTAAACTGAAAATATAGTTCAATTCAATTGAAATACCTCTGATATTACACCTGATATTACTGAATGCATCATCTAAACAAAAAGATTTGCTAAGCATTTTCTGACAGAGGCGCCTTTTAATAGAAATAGGTGGGGGGAAGGAGGTAAAAATTCTATGGAGTGGTAGTGTGCTGGCAGTTACTTGGATGATTTGGATGGACAGAAACAGGAGCATATTTGAAGATTAATAGGAACTTGGGTTGTAGGAGTCATGAGACAGGTGTTTTACCTCAATATCGGCTTCGATTTCCATTGAGTTTAGGCATATATCTTTGTCCATGATTTTATTAGACAGCAAAGAAGCTGTGAATTAGGTTGCTGTTAGCTAGTTTTGTAAGGTGCGCAATAGTTGTATTTATTTTCATTGTCCTCTTTCGCGGTGAACACCTTGTTCCCCTGTTGCATTGTCTGTTTTCTTAATAAAGGTTTCTCTATTCTATAAAACAACAAAAGAAATTGAGTCAGATTCTTTTGACACCTTAATGAAGCTCTCCCTAGCACTCTAATGGGAATTGAAAATGTCAAAGCTAACGAACGTTAATTACAAACAGAGAGGAAAGTCCAGAAAGATAAAAGAAATTAGCTCAGCAGCTGATGGAGGTTCAGCCTTTTGATATACATTAGCTCTAAGGCAAAGAAGTGGGTAAGAGGGAGTAGCCTTGTGTTTCTTCAAACCAAACAAAGCGACTGAGATTAGCATTCAGAGGGAAAAGAGAGATCGAACCAGTGCCGGCCAGGATCACCATTTTTCGGGCAAAAGCTTTGGCTAAATTTTTGTTCATTCAGTGAAAAGAGCAGTCAAAATTTTGAGCAGCATCTCGTTTTCTCAAATTTATGCACTCAAAGCAAATGTTAGAAAAATGTTACAAACTTATTAAGAAATGCACTCAAAGCAAGAAATTGAAACAGCATCGAAAGGACACAATGCGCTTACCTCTTCAAAATAACCAAATGCTGATATTTAACACCTCAAGCATCAACTTCCAAAGAAGACGAACTGAAAAGGAAGAAGAAGGGCCGAAGAAGGGGGAGGGCTGGGTAACTGGATACACAAGAAGAACTGGAGAAAAATGAAAATGAAGAGCAAGAACCAATCAAATGAAGAAAACGAAACTGAACAAGAGCCTGAGGAAGAAGAAGAAGAGAGGGGAGGGGAGGACGGGAAACGGGAAGCGACTGTGAATTGCGGTGAAATTATTTTATTTTAGTTTTATTCTGATTTTGGGTTGGGCTTGCGAGCACTCCAGGAGGGTGAGAGAAAGGCTTTGCCAAAGTCGGGCTTAGCTGTGGAGTGTTGGGTTCTATTTCTTACATTTCTAATTTTTCATCAGAATATAAATTCATTAGAAAATCAGAAAAATACAATTGAGAAATAATGGGGCTCTAATGAAATATTTATAAAATTTCACAAGTTGATTTTAGGGAGGATGGTTTGGGACACATGATCCCGAGTATATAGGGTAACTGCTCTTAACCACTTGAATTACAAAGCCTTTGAAAATTATAATACATTCTTAATGCCCGTTTGGCATTGCTTATTTGGGGCCCGTTCGGTAAACTGTGAGAAAATCACTTATTGTTAAAAATTGCTGTGAGAGAAAGCTATAAGGAAAAGCAGCTAATGAGGTGCTTTTATTTTCTGATTATGGACTTTTTCCCCATACCATACATACACAGTAGAATTTCAATTTACATCAACAAATCAAGTAACATTTACCACAACAATAATTAGTTTTGCTTTTATCTTCATATGGGTCAATTCTTAGCAGTCCAGGTTTCTTTAAAGTATCAGTTCTTAAAACCTACTCTGCTATGCATAGACTAGGAAAAAAGCACACCCAAATATCCTACCCCTAAAGAAGCAACAGCCTGGTAAAAACAACCTGATCTGCAGATAAAAGCTAGATGCACAAGCCCCTTTGAAAAGCTTTGGCTAATGGGGGTCTAATGAAATATTTATAAAATTTCACAAGTCGATTTTGGGGAGCATGGTTTGGGACACATGATTCCGAGTATAGGATAACTGCTCTTAACCACTTGAATTACAAAGCCTTTGAAAATTATATACATTCTTAGACAATATAATTTCTATAAGTTTGTAACATTTTTCTAACGCATACCCCATATATTTTGTATCTGTGACTGTGATGGTGGATGTATTTGGAGGGCCGGGGGGGCCTATTGTAGTTGAAGAATGTAACATCCCGACCCTAAAATAAGACTGTTCATTAATTAATTTAATTTGAAAAGGGAAATTCCAATTTTACCCTTGAAGTGGGGGCAAAAAGTCAATTTCTATCCGGAGAGATTTTGGAGCAACGAGTGATATTTTTAGGAAGCTTGTACTGAGCCGAGTCCGTAGACACGCGGTAGGCTCAATTCGGACTTGAAACGAAGAAGTTACGATCGAAAAATGGTTGAGGACTTAATTGAAAATTTTCAGAAATTAATTTAGTTAAAAATCAGATTTTCAGTTTAATTCTCATTTCTCTCTCTCTCTCTCCCGTGCGTCTCTTCCTCTCCGGTTTGCCCAGCCACCTTCTCACCTTCGCAGCCACCATCACCGGCCACCACCTGAGCCAAGACCGGACTCGATCGAACCGCCGTCGTCTCCTCTCTCTTCCCCCGCCATCTCTGCCGTCGACAGCCGCTACAGCCACCAGAAAAACGCAGAGAATTTGCTGGTTTTTGGCAGATTTTGCAACAGCTCGTTCTCCTTCAATTCTCAACCAAATTCGACGAGTGAGGTATGATTTCTCAACTGATTTTCGTGCTCTAGCTGGCTGTTGGGTAGGTTTTGACTGATTCTTAGTTTTGGAAACTCGAATTCGAACCCTAAGTGGCTGCCGGTTTTCAGTTGTAATGTCCGGCCACTTCCGGCCATTTTTTGACCTCCACCCAAGAAGAAAAGTGACTCCAAATTAGGTGTTCTACCTAGGTTAGGAGTTTGGAGCCAAAACTCTAAAATTTTCCGGTTACCGGAACAGTAACCGAGCCACCACGTGCTGCCGGCGCGTGGGGCGGCGCGTGGGCAGTCCGGCAGAGGTCAAATTTTATCCTAGAATGATCCTTACGTTGTCACGAGCGCGTAGGAATTGACGGATCTCAATTTGGATATCATATGGACCTCGAACCAATTATACCTAATATGTGATTTTTGGGTTTGATGTGTTTGGACCGTTGGATCAAACCCAATTTCACGTATGTTATTTCTGATATTACTAGGATCGTATAGGAATTCGCGGATCGTGAATCGGAGCCTGGATGTTCCGATTCTTCAAACTTAAAGTTTTGACCGTCCGGTTGACCGAGTGTCTTCCGAGACTTTTTCAGCGCTTGGAACCCTTAGACTGGACCTTAGGGACGTCTCGTTCCTAGTAATTAAGAGAAACCCGGGAAATTAGGTTTTTACTTTAAAGTCTTATTTTTGAAGAGTTGGATTTTAATATCATGTCCGTATTTTGAAATAGGTAATCCGACTCCGCCTTCAGAGCAGGCAGGACCCTCCCGGGGTTACGCAGCTTGGGATTACTTGTGAGTGGATTTTGTTTTCAAATAATTGCATGGTTTTATAATGAAATTTCTATGCATGAAGATTTAAATGATTTTATGCAAACCCATCCTTTCGTATTCAGTTATTCATTTGTTGAATATGTTATGTTATAAAGTTATTGGCAATTGATATGGGTTTTTGACATATAAAGTATCTTGAAGTATATGAGTATATTATTGGGAAAGTGTTGACTAGTCGAGATTGTGTGAGGTACTTTGGGGTGTTGTGATATGAGGAAAAGTTTGAGATTAGAATGTCAGTATGGAGTGCTATAAGCACTACCCTGTGTACCTCCCCTGGAATTGGATTGTGATTATGGAAAAAGGGATACTTGTAAATGTCAGAACCCGGGGCATACCTTAACGGGGTGCTGCTGTAGACCCTTAATTGGGTAGTCTGCGCGCGTAAGACGGTTCTAGGCGTACGGGTCTTGAGGATTCGTCCGTACGTGCTAGGTTAGAGTGTCAGTCCCCCAGTTGGACGACTCATCCCTAGCCACATGGATATTTGAGGCCGGATAAGTGTGAGCTAGTCAAACAATCCCCTGTTGGATTGTTTCCCCGGTACAATTAGGTGTGTCATATACTTATGCTATATCTCTTATGTTATATATATAGCTATGCAATTGTTCTTGTTTTGAGCGAGGATACTTCCCCGCTTGTCGTGCCGGTGGGCACGGGTTTCGAGAGTTTGATTTGAGATTTGTAAGGAAAGGTTTGGATGGGTTGATTTGGGAAGTTTCACTGGATTTCGGATTTAGCTCGGGTTTGAGCAAACTATATATATATGAACATGATGGATTTAATGCATTAGTTTCGTGCATGGTTTTTACAGTGGGGTTATATTATTTTGGTTTAACTGAAATAAACTTTGTTTTGTCCACTCACAATCTTCTGTTTTTCGCCCCACAGCCAGTAGTCGACTGGATCGAGCTGCAGTGCCGTGTTTTGTACACTGCTATCACGAGCCGCAGTACCTGAGTTGCTCAGAGCCTCAGTGATATGTAAATTCTGAATACTTCACTTTTTGCTAGTTTGTTATACTCTGTAGACTTGCTCTGTTATTGCCCTGTTAGGATTTGGTATTTTGAGGCCGGAGGCCATGGACTGTAATACTATGCTTGTGTAACGCATGCTGGCGGTTGGGTTGTTTATATCTGTGTTTTTGACAGGTTAAATTATTTGGGATATGTCCTGTTTACAGGGGAGACTGCCAAAATTTTTGGTAGAAAGTCTCAGACTATTAGTAAGTGGGCCCGGCATCTGCATGATGCCGATATCAAAGGCGGGATCCGTCCCGGTTCCCGAGGGAATCCGGGGCGGGTCCTGTCAAAGAATGCCAAAATAAGTGTAGAAAAGTTCTGTATTAGACCCAAAATTTCTGATGCCACTGAAGTGAAAATTATATATATACTAAAGCCCAATGCAACTAGCCACTATTCATAAGGCACTGTTCCTTGAACAGTAAACTGCCATAAAAGCCCTCCGTTTTAACTTATTTTTTCCACCAGCACATTGAAATCACGGTTGTGCCCCTGATTAATTAGTTTCAACCTTTCCCGTTTTGCCCCCCTCTCCTTCAGATCGAACTATGCTTCTGTTTCTTCCTCAGAGGCGCCTGGTTCAATCTCAACCAGCTGGTTCGTCAGATTCAAGGGCAGAGATGGAAGAGATGGGTTGGTTTTTCGATGTCTGCATATGGAGGCTTCGATATTTTTATAGAGCGTCATTGTTTTCTTCGTCAATCACCGACTTCCTTGCCTTCTTCTCCATCAGCTTCAGTGTTCACCGACTTCCTTGCCTTCTTCTTCTCCATCAGTTTCGGTTTCCATTCGTTATCCCCGTCTGCTACTCGCCTGGCCTTAGCCTCTGTTCTTTCATCCGTGCCCCTGTTCTGTGGTTAGTTCTTCAATCTTAACTTCTATTGAATTTGGTTTTCATTCATTGTGTTTTTTCTTTTTTATTGTTGTAGTTTTTGTCAATTTATGAGTTAATAATCATGGTATTTGGGTTTATCAATTATGTTGTTTGATAATTTTTTTTTATTTTTAAAAAGAAGAGTTGTCTAACCCTAAACCCTCTAATATCTGAGTATGTTGTTAAATCTTTTGGGTGTTTTGTTGAGGTTAATTTTAGGCTAGAGTAGTGGATTGAAATTTGGAATCAGTTTTTTAGGCTAGAGCAATGGATTGAATTTGTCAGTTTTTTTGTTTTGTCTGATCTCTTTGCACAATGTGATTGTTAGTTATAGTGTTAGATATGGAATTGATTTTTAGGTTCTGACTTCTGATAGCATTACAGTATTACTATAGGCATCTATAGTATGAAATTGATATCTTCTTGGTTGAATTACTTGGTATTTACTGATGAGAAGCTGATGTGGTCTGCGGCAGGGGGTTCAGATTCTTCTTTTCCCTATTTGCCCAGCCATTCGTACTCTTCTGTTGCAAACGTTTCATCGTTTCTACAGCAAAACACCACCAATTCAATAATTGGAAATTTTGAATTAGAGATTTGTAAGCAGGGATATCAAGAGAGAGAGAGAGAGAGAGAGAGAGAGAGAGAAAGTAAAGGTAGGAAACCACTATAAAGTAGAGATTAAATCAAGTTTGTAGTAGTTTCTGGTTAGAAACCTCCCAGTTGTATAGAAAAAGAATGAAAACTAATACTTCAGAGGTAGGTAAACTCAATTGGGGCATGCAATATACAGAGTGACTGCCAAGGCTGCTCTTGCAGGAATTATAGCTCATGAGAGCAATACCTTTTTGGAAGTCATTGTTTAGATTGTTGTTTATGGAAAGTTTGATGATTTTCAGCATTAGTGATTACAGACAATTAAAACACCGTGATTTTCATCAACAAATTGGTCTTCGCCCCTATATTCTACACAATCAAACAGGTCTGCCCCTATATATGTGTTTAACCGAAAAAGAATTGTAATGTATGAGTGGCATGTGTTGAATCTGTTTTGCTAAGTGTGGCATCTGTTGAATCTGTTTTGGTATTTATGCATCTCTTGGATCTGTTGAATCTGGTGTGGCATCTGTTGAACTGTTTTTTGTATTTTTGGCATCTCTTGAATCTGTTTTTTATGTTAGAGTTTTCATATATTGTCTAAATGGCAGATTCTTGCCTTACGCCCCATCTATTGCTTCAGGCTCATATTAGAGGTTTCATTTCTTCTGCTGGCCTACCTGTGTGGATTTTCGTCATATTTTACCTTAAGGAATAATGATGTTTCTATTTATAAATCCTTTTGTAGGAATGTAGGTTGTGATTAAAAATATGCTAAGCTAGAATGATTGGCAAGAGCTGTAGCCAGAATGATGCTTCTATTTATATCCTTTTGTGGTTATAATTCTAAGAGTTGTAGTCAGAGTGATTGGCAAGAGATGTAACTAGATTAGAAAATTGCGTGTTCTGAGAATTGTGTGTAGAGTAAAAATATGCTAGCTTTTGTTCATTTCGACGTGAAAAAATGCAAATATATTTGTGTGTAGAGTAAAAATATTCTGTCTTTTCTCTTCTTAATGCTGCTTGCAATCAATGTGTTCTTAGTCTTAATTTTGTATCTTTTGCTATTTTAAATTGCACCTCTTGACATTTTCTGAAAAACTTATATACTTATTGGGACAGAGAGAGAGAGTGAGAAAGTAAAGGTAGGAAACCACTATAAAGTAGAGATTAAATCAAGTTCCAAAAGGAATTGATTATAATGTAGTAGTTTCTGGTTAGAAACCTCCCAGTTGTATAGAAAACAAAGAAAAAGAATGAAAACTAATACTTTAGAGGTGCCAGTAAAGTTTCATAATTATATAAATTAAAACAGATTAGCCAATCGTTGTGTTTTAGAAAGATAAGACCAAAGTCTTTTACAATTGTTAAGTTTTCGTTAAACTGGATAATAAACTGGACATTCTATCCAAATATAATTCAATCGTTTCTTTATTTCGCAGCTTGGATACACCAAAAAGCAAGGGACTAGACATTTGGATTCTGCTGTTATTTTCGAGGTATAAAAACTCCTCCAATTCATTATTTTTTTAAAATTAAGCATTATTAGTCATGTTAGTCAATTGATTTTAATCATTTTGTAAGATTTTATATTTTATTTTCGTCGATTGTACTTGCATACAAATTATTTAGAAGTAATCTTTATTCTGTTGATTGATACAAATTGAATATGCTTTGATGCTCAATTTTTTCCCCTCTTTTAAATATTTTCCCCTTGATGTTCTCATTGAATATTTTATCTAAATCATTAATCTGATGAGCTTGGTTAATTATAAATTTTGAGTTAGATGTCTCAATTATACATATCGATCTAACAAGACTTTATATTAGTATATATATACTGTTTAATCATTATGAATCGAAGTTGGTTATCCGATAAAATTATAGATATCTGTAATTGTTATATTATATTTTAACTTTTATTCTTCTACAACTGTCTTTCAACAAATATATTTTTATCAAATAAAAATTAGTATTGTTGCTTTGTAATCATGATACACTGATATAAAATAATTTCTAAGTGTGTACTTTCTTTATAATATGTATGCATGTATGTAGATACACACACATATACATATGTATGTATTATTTTATGTTTTTGTTTCTCCTCATTATACCAATTTATATACAAGTTCTTTACCTATTCAATTATTTGTTTTTTTTTTTCCGAAGAAATTGATTAGAATTTGAGTATTTTGATTGTTTTCCACATGGTTAAATCCTACAAGTTTTGAGTCTAAGGCAAGAAGGAGAAGAAGGAAAAGAAGGAGAAGAAAGATGGAGAAGGAGATGATGGTTAAACTGATGATGAAATTTCTTGCCCAAATTGATTTGTTTGTTACTTTAATGATAGCTTTAAATGATACATCTTTAAGAACAACTTATTATTGTAATTACTAAATTGTTAAGATTTTGAATTACTTCTTCAATTTATATACAATTTACTATTCAATTGATGTATACAAGTTCTTTACCTATTCAATTTATATACAATTCACTAAATTCGTAATGTTTCGAATTACTTAAATTTTATCTATAGATTTTAATTGATGTATAAAGTTAAATACTTTTGCTTTATCAATCTGATTGTTTGGATTGAAAACTATTAACGAAAATTGTTTCGTTTTGAATAATATATTTTCAAGTTTTTATAGTCGTATTTTAATAAATTATCTATGAATTAGATTGTTTTCATGGATTCGATCATATTGAAAATAGTATTAAAGAATTTTATTTCAATTAAGATATATATGTATATGTGTTAAGTGAGTGAATTAATTTTTTACAACTTTTAATTTCAGTTTGAGTTCCTTTTGCTAATAATTAAAAATTCCTTCTTGAAGACCTAAACTCTAAACTTTAATAATTGCCCAGTTGTATAGAAAACAAAGAAAATGAATGTAAACTAATACCTTAGAGGTGCCAGTCAAGTTTAATAATTATATCAACTAAAACAAATTAGCCAACCATAGTATTTTAGAAGGATAAGACTAAAGTGTTTTACAATTGTTAAGTTTTCGTTGAACTGGACAATAAACTGGACATTCGATCCAAATATAATTGAATCATTTCTTTATTTCACAGCTTGGATACACTAAAAAGCTAGGGACTAGACATTTGGATTCTGCTGTCATTTTCGAGGTATAAAATCTCCTCCAATTCATTGTTTTTTAAAATTAACCATTATTAATCATCTTAGTCACTTGATTTTAATCATTTCGTAAGATTTTATATTTTATTTTCATCGATTGTGCTTGCATACAAGTTATTTAGAAGTAATCTTTATTCTGTTGATTGATACAAGTTGAATATGCTTTGATGCTAAATATTTTCCCCTTGATGTTCTTATTGAACATTTTATTTAAATCATTAATCTGGTGAGCTTGGTTGATTATAAATTTTGAGTTAAATGTCTCAATTATACATATCGGTTTAAATTCTTTTTACTAATAATTAGAAATTTCTTCTTAAAGACCTAGACCCTAAACCTTAACAATTGCTTTTGACTAAACTTTTCTATTAACAGACAAAACGAAATTTGTATTCTTATTTTACATACTTTGTAGACCCATTTTTCTACTATGTATAAAAGACAAAGAGACTATTGTGTATAAAAGAGAGAAAGAGAAGACCACAACATAAATATTAGTTAGAAGTTTGAAAACCTTTGATACAATTTGAAACAATTTATTCATTTACAAAAAATATAAAATAAATTTACTTGTTGGAAATCTTTATGGGCAAATGACTAATTCTTGATAACCATTTTTTGAAGAATTTTTTTTCCCTTTTAATCCTTTTTAAACAATTGTTAAACAAACTTGAATTCAATGGTTTATCTCCATATTATTTAGCTTTAAAAATAGGAATGCCCATCATGCTATTGAGAAACTTAAATCAATCTTCAGGTTTGTGTAATGGAACACGATTAGTTATCACACAATGGTGTGATAAAATTATCGAAGCAAAAATACTTGATGGTAGTAACATTGGTCACAAAGTTTTCATATCCTCGAATAAGCCTCACAGCAACTGAAAACAAATGGTCTTTCATTTTTAAAAGGAGCCAATTCCCAATTAGACCGTGTTATGCAATGACAATAAATAAATGTCAAGGCCAATCATTAAAACAAGTTGGACTATATCTTTCTCAACCTATATTTACTCATGCATAACTTTATGTTGCATTATCCAGGGTTACATCAAGGTAAGGTCTTAAAATCATAATAGAAAATAATAAAGAAGCGCCAAATAATTACACTAAAAACATGGTGTATAAAGATGTTCTACAAAATTTATAATGAGGTTCCAATTTTGATGTATCCATAATTAAACATTTTTATATTTTTTCTCATTACTTTTAATAAATATATACATACATTTTTATGCTAACAAAATATATATTTTATTTGCAGATTTAAAGCACAATGAGTTTCACTTATATCCGTGATTTGCAACCATTCCAATTTAACAAGAAACTCAAAGTACGTATCTGTAGAATGTGGCGACCAAAACTTATTGGATCTAATGACCAATTCAGCGGCCTTCAGTGTATCCTGGTTGATCAAATGGTAAGAAAAGCTCTTTTTATGTTATTTCAATTTGATTATAATAACATCACTTAAAGAAAATTAAACTCAACATAGTTAAATTTATCTAACACATTTTCTATTATCTATTATCATATATTTGTATTTCCTTACTTTTAAATATAATTTCCCCCTTATTAATTTTTCTTTTCCTAATCTTTTTTCAATAATGTAGACAGATGCAATACAAGCTAGCGTCAAAGAGATCGATTATGATTTCGTAGCTCCAAAAATAAAAGCTGGGAGCATTTATGAAATAACACATTTCCATACTGGTCGCAACAAACCATCACACAAAGTTGTACCACATGTTGCGCAATTGTTCTTCAATGCGAGAACAGCTTTCAAAGAACTGCCAACCATTCACCCACACATTCCAAGGCATCGATTTTATCTGGTCGATTATACTCAATTGTCCACTCGCATAGACAAGACGGACATCCTAACAGGTAATACTCTATATATTATTAAAAACTATACACCTATATATAATAAGTATTTATCCAAAAAATTTACACATTTTAATATCCTTATGATATTTTTTTATCAAATTGCAAGATATTTTTGGACACATTACTAGAATACAGCCATTGGAACAAAAAATGGTCGGCAATGAGATGCTTGAGAATATATGTGAAGTCTGCATTGAAAATATCAGGTACAAATATTTAGAAAATGTTTATCATTAAAATTTTAAACTATTATGTCTCTTTCTAAAATATTTTTTTCTCCACATCTAATCATTTAGGAAAGAAGATGTTAGAATAACTCTATGGGGAGATACTGCAAAGACTTTTGATTCTCAGGCTTTACAACAATTGACAACGCCAATATTTGCAGCTTTTACAAGCCTGAAAGTTAAACAATTTCAAGGTATCCAATTTATTTTCACTTTTTCCTATTATTTACACTTCATGTCAAATAAAAACAAATCTAATTTATGATTTATCAACATGCAGGGAAAATTGTTCTCAACAGTAGTGTCTCCACATTAATTTTTATCAATCCAGATATACCAGAATTAGCGGCCTACAAAATGAGGTATGAATTTTTATCATTTTTGTTTTAACATATACCTTTGTTTCCCCATTGTCATAAATTAACACCTCTTTTTTATTATATAAAAATAACAATAACCACAGCTTTAATGACTCTACACATGCCATTAAAATGATGCCTTCTTCCGCCACTCAACTAATGACACCTCAACGTTTAGAAGCTGTTACAAAGCTATCTGTCCAAGAGTTAAATGTTCTTGATCCAGATACACATAAGGTAAATACACTAACTTCTTTCTTTAATCTCCTTATTATTTGTATTTTAACATACAATTTTACAAATTTTTTAACTAAATTCCACTTTATTCTTCTCTTATCACTATATATTTTATAATTATTTATGCTATATTAACAAATTTTTTTAAATATGTTTTAGGACACTCCCATTTTATGCAGAGCAGCTATTACACGTTTTGACACACATAATGGTT